>SZWC01001690.1:123766-141737 GCA_023375785.1 Penium margaritaceum | reverse complement strand
GTAATACCAGGCAATGCCTGTCAAAGCCTTCCGATGCCTGGGGAATGCATTTGTAATGCCTAGACAATGTCTAGCAGTGCCTAACAATGCCTGGCAATGCCTGTGCAGTGCCTTGCAATGCCCGGGCAAAGCCTGGTAATGCCTGGGCAATGCCTGGACAATGCTTGGCAATGCCTTGCAATGCCTTGCAATGCCTGGCAATGCCTAGGTAGTGCCTGGCATTGCCTGTCAATGCATTGCAATGCCTGTACAATGCCTGGACAATGTCTGGCAATGCATCACAATGATTGGCAATGCTTGGCAATGCCTGGGCAATGCCTGGCAATGCTTGGCAATGCCTGGCAATGCTTTGTAATGTCTTGGAAATTCTTGGGCAATGCCTGGCAATGCCTGGGCAAGGCTTGGTAATGCCTAGCAATTCCTTGTAATGCCTGGGAAATTCCGCAAACTCGGGCACAACTCTGGCACAACTCTGGCATAACTCTGGCACAATTCTTGCATAACCTTCTCACAACTATTGCACAACTCTGGCACAACGCTGGCATAACTCTGGCACAACTCTGGCACAACTCTGGCACAACTCTGGCACAACCCTGGCACAACTATGGCACAACTATGGTTTAACTCTGGCACAACTCTGGCACAACTCTGGCATAAGTCTGGCACAACCCTGGCACAATTTTGGCACAACTATGGCACAATTGTGGCATAAATCTGGCACAACTCTGGCACAACTCTGGCACAACTCTGGCATAAGTCTGGCACAACCCTGGCACAATTTTGGCACAACTATGGCACAATTGTGGCATAAATCTGGCACAACTCTGGCAAAAGTCTCGCACAACTCAGGCACAACTTTGGCACGACTCTGGCACAACTCTTGCACAACGTTGGAACAACTCGGCACAACTCCGCGCAACTCTGGCACAACTCTGGCACAACTCTGGCACAACTCTGGCACAACTTTGGCACGACTCTGGCACAACTCTTGCACAACGTTGGAACAACTCGGCACAACTCCGCGCAACTCTGGCACAACTCTGGCACAACTCTGGCACAACTCTGGCACAACTCTGGCACAACTCTGGCACAACTCTGGCACAATGCTTGGAAATGCCTGGCAATGACTCGCAATGCATGGCAATGCCTGGCAATGCCCGGCTAACCCTGGCAATGCCTATGAAATGCGTGGCAATGCCTGGGCAATTCCTGGCGATGCTTGGCAATGCCTGGTAATGCCTCGCAATACCTGGGCAATGCCTGACAATGCCACACAATGCTTGGTAATGCATGGAAATGCCTGGTTATGAATGGGTAATGCCTAACAGTACCTTGCAATGCCTAACAGTGCCTGGCAATGCCTGGACAATGCCTGGCAATGCCTGTACAATGCCTGGAAATGCCTTGAAATGCCTGGTAAAGCATGGTAATGCTTGTGCAATGCATGGTAATGTATGGGCAATGCCTGGCAATACCTGCACAATGCCTGGACAATGCCTGGCAATGCCGGGGTAATGCGTGGCAATGCGTGGGGAATACCTGGCAATGCCTGGCAATTCCTGGGCAAAGCCTGACAATGCCTGGACAATGCCTGGCAATGCCTAGGCAATGCCTGACAATGTCTGGCAATGCCCGGGCAATGTTTGGCAATGCCTACGCAATGCCTGGCAATTCCTGGGCAAAGCCTGACAATGCCTGGACAATGCCTGGCAATGCCTAGGCAATGCCTGACAATGTCTGGCAATGCCCGGGCAATGTTTGGCAATGCCTACGCAATGCCTGGCAATGTCTAGAAATGCCTAGGCAATGCCAAGCAATGCCTTGGCAATGTATGGACAATGCCTGGTAATGCCTGTCAATGCCTGGCAATGCCTGGCAATGCGTGGCAATGCCTGGGCAACGCCTGGCAAGGCCCGGCAATGCATGCCGATGCTTGAACAATGTCTGGCATTGCCTTGCAATGCCTAGCAATGCGTGGAAATGTGTAGGTAATGCCTGGCAATGCCTGGGCAATGACTGGCAATGCCTGGGTAATGCCTGGCAATGCCTTGCAATGCCTAGCAATGCGTGGAAATGTGTAGGTAATGCCTGGCAATGCCTGGGCAATGACTGGCAATGCCTGGGTAATGCCTGGCAATGCCTGGCTTGCCTGGCAATGCTTGGATCATTCCTGGCAATGCATGGACAATGCCTTGCAATGCCTGGATAATGCCTGGCAATTCTTGGATAATGTTTGGCAATGCCTGGCAACGCCTTGGCAAATCCTGGCAATGCCTGACAATGTCTGGGCAATGCCTGGCAATGCTTGGGTAATGCCTGGCAATGCCTGGCAACGCCTTGGCAAATCCTGGCAATGCCTGACAATGTCTGGGCAATGCCTGGCAATGCTTGGGTAATGCCTGGCAATGCCAGGTAATGCTTGGCAATACGTGGCAATGCCTGGCAATGCCTGTGCAGTGCATGGCAATGCCTGGTTAATGCCTGGCCTTGCCTCACAATGCCTGGCAATGCCTGGCAATGCCTGGCAAATTTGCACCCTAGTTGCGCCCAAGTTGCGCCCTAGTTGCGCCCTAGTTGCACCCTTGTTACGCCCTAGTTGCGGCCTAGTTGCGTCCTAGTTGTGCCCTAGTTGCGCCCTAGTTGCGCCCTTGTTGTACACTTGTTGCACCCTCATTGCGCCCTCGCTGTGCCGTCGTTGCACCCTCGTTGCGCTCAAGTTGCACCCTATTTGCACCATTGTTACGCCCTTGTTGTGCCCCACTTGTGCCGTAGTTGCACCCTACTTGCGCCCTACTTGTGCCCTACTTGCGCCCAAGTTGCACCATTTTTGCGCCCTAGTTGCGCCCTAGTTGCGCCCTAGTTGCGCCCTAGTTGCGCCCGAGTTGCGCCCTAATTGCACCCTAATCAACTGCGTGACGCAAATCAACTGTCTGTCAAAAATCAGCTCCTCATCACATCTCAACTCCTTGTCGGAAATCAACCGCCTGTCGCAAATAAACTCCTGTCGCAAATCAACTCCCTTTTGCCAATCAACTCCCTGTCGCAAATCAACTCACTATTGCAAAGCAACTGCCAGTTGCTTGCAAATCAACTGCCTGTCGCAAATCAACTCCCTGCCGCAAATCAACTGCCTGTCGCAAATAAACTACCAACCACAAATCAACTCCCTGTCACAAATCAACTCCCTGTCACAAATCAACTCCCTGTCGCAAATCAACCCCTTGTCGCAAATCATCTGCCTGTCGCAAATCAACTCTCTGTTGCAAATCAACTGCCTGTCTCAAATCAACTCCCTATCAGAAACCTAGTGCCTGTCCCAAATCAACTACATCTCGGAAATCAACTCCCTGTCGCAAATCAACTCCCTATCGCAAATGAACTCCCTGTCGCAAATCGACTCCCTGACGCAAATCAACTGCTTGACCCAAATCAACAGCCTATCGCAAATCAACTGCCTATCGTAAACTAGCTCCCTGTCGCAAATCAACTGCCATTCACAAATGATCTGCCTGTTGCAAATCAATAACCTGCTGCAAATCAACTGCCTATCACAAATCAACTACCTGTCGCAAATCAACTGCCTGTCGCAAATCAACTCCCTGTCGCAAATCAACTCCCTATCACAAATTAATTTCCTGTGGCAAATCAACTCCCTGTCCAAATCAACTACCTGTCGCAAATCAGCTCCCTGTCCCGAATCAACTCCCTGCCGCAATTTAACTGCCTTTCGCAAATCAACTCCCTGTTGCAAATCGACTGCCTGTCGCAAATCAGCTCCCAGTCGCAAATCAACATCATGTAGCAAATCAACTCCCTGTCGCTAATCAATTCCTTGTGGCAAATCAACTCCTTGTTGAAAATCAATGCCCTGTCGCAAATCAATTGCCTGTCGCAAATCAACTCCCTGTCGCTAATCAATTCCTTGTGGCAAATCAACTCCTTGTTGAAAATCAATGCCCTGTCGCAAATCAATTGCCTGTCGCAAATCAAGTGCATGTTGCAAATCAACAACCTCTCGTAAATCAACTCCCTGTTGCAAATCAACTGCCAGTCGCAAATCAACTCCCTATTGCAAATCAACTGCCTGTCACAAAACAACTCTCCGTCACAAAGAAACTCCATGTCGCAAATCAACAACCTGACGCAAATGAACTCCATGTCGCAAATCAACTCCCAATCGCAAATCAACTCCTTGTCGCAAATCAATTCCCTGTCGCAAATGAACTTCCTGTCGCAAATCAACTCCGTATCGCAAATAAACTCCATGTCGCAAATCAACTGCCTATCGCAAGTAAACTCTGTATCACAAATCAACTACCTGTCGCAAATCAACTGCCTGTTGCAAGTCAATTCCCTGTCGCAAATCACCTCGCTGTCGCAAATCAACTCCCTCTCGCAAATCAACTCCCTCTCGCAAATCAACTCACTGTCGCAAATCAACTCCCTGTTGCAGATGAACTCCCTGTCGCAAATTAACTTTATATCGCAAATCAACTTCATGTCGCAAATCAACTCCCTGTCGCAAATCAACTTCATGTCGCAGATCAACTTCATGTCGCGTATCAACTGCCTGTCGCAAATCAACTCCCTATTGCAAATAAAATCCCTTTCACAAATCGTCTGCCTGTCGCAAATCAACTCCCTGTCGCAAATCAACTCCCTGTCAAAAATTAACTGCCTATCGCAAATCAACTCCCTATTGCAAATAAAATCCCTTTCACAAATCGTCTGCCTGTCGCAAATCAACTCCCTGTCGCAAATCAACTCCCTGTCAAAAATTAACTGCCTATCGCAAATAAACTGCCTGTCCCAAATCAACTGCATGTCCCAAATCAATTGCCTCTCGCAAATCAACTCCCTCTCTCAAATCGACAGCCTGTCGCAAATCAGCTCTCAGTCGCAAATCAACTCCCTGTCGCAAATCAAATCCCTGTCGCTAATCAATTCCCTGTGGCAAATCAACTACCTGTCATAAATCAACTCCCAGTTACAAATCAATTGCCTACCGCAAATCAACTGCCTATCGCAAATCAACAGCCTCTTGCAAATGAACTCCCTGTCACAAATCAACTGCCAGTCGCAAATCAACTCCCTAATGCAAATGAACTCCCAGTCACAAACCAACTCCGAGTCACAAATCAACTGCCTGTCCCAAATGAAATTTCTTTCCCAAATCAACTCCCTACCACAAATCAACTGCCTGTCGCACATCAACTCCCTGTCTCAAATCAACTCCCTGGCACAAATCAACTCCCATACGCAAATCAACTACATGTCGCAAATCAACTGCCTGTCATAGATCAACTGCCTGATGCAAATCAACTCCCAGACGCAAATCAATTATCTGTCGCAAATCAACCATCTGTCCCAAATCAACCTCATTGTCGCACAACTGCCTGTCGCATATCAACTCCAACAAAACAACTCCCTGTCGCAAATTAACTTTATATCGCAAATCAACGTCCCGTTGCAAATTAGCTCCCTGTCGCAAATCAACTAAATGTTGCAAATGAACTCCCTGTCGCAAATCAACTACCTGTCGCAAATCAACTTTATGTCGCGGATCAACTGCCTGCGGCAAATCAACTCCCTGTCGCAAATCAACTAAATGTTGCAAATGAACTCCCTGTCGCAAATCAACTACCTGTCGCAAATCAACTTTATGTCGCGGATCAACTGCCTGCGGCAAATCAACTCCCTGTCGCAAATCAATTGTCTGACGCAAATCAACCATTTGTCCCAAATTAACTCCTTGTCGCACAACTTCCTGTCTTTAATCAAATTTGTCGCAAATCAACTCCCTGTCGCAAAATAACTTTCTATCGCAAATCAACTTCCTGTCGCAAATCAATTGCCAAAGTGGAGGTCTAGTGCCAAACTGTGATTCTCTAGTACCAAAGTGTGACGCTCTAGTGCCAAAGTGTGACGCTCCAGTGCATATGTGTGACGCTCCAGTGCCAGAGTGTGAATCTCTAGTGCCAAAGTGTGATGCTCCAGTGCCCAAGTATGACGCTATAGTACCTATTTGTGACGCTCTAGTTCCAAAGTGTGACGCTGTAGTGCCAAAGTGTGATGCTCCAGTGCCCAAGTATGACGCTATAGTACCTATTTGTGACGCTCTAGTTCCAAAGTGTGACGCTGTAGTGCCAAAGTCTGACGCTATAGTACCAATGTTTGAAGCTCTAGTGCCGAAGTGTGACGCTATTTTGCCAAATTATTACACTCTATTGCCAAAGTGTGACGCTCTAGTGCCAAAGTGTGACGCTCTAGTACCAAAGTGTGACGCTCAAGTGCCAAAGTGTGACGCTATAGTTCCAAACTGTGACACTCTATTGCAAGAGTGTGACGCTATAGTGCCAAAGTGTGACGCTCTAGTGCCGAAGTTCGAAACTCTAGTGCCAAAGTCTGAGGCTCAAGTGCCAAAGTGTGACGCTCAAGTGCGAAAGTGTGACGCTCTAGTACCAAAGTGTGAAGGTCTAGTGCCACAGTGTGACGTTATAGTACCAAAGTGTGAAGCGCCAGTGCTGAAGTGTGACGCTCTAGTGCCAATGTGTGACGCTCTGGTGCCAAAGTATGACGCTATAGTGCCAAAGTGTCACGCTATAGTGCCAAAGTGTGGAGCTCTACTGCCAAAGTGTGATGCTATCGTGCCAAAGTGTGACGCTCCAGTGCCAATGTGTGACTCTCTAGTGCCAAAGAGTGATGCTATAGTGCCAAAGTGTGACGCTCAAGTGCCAAAGTTTGAAACTACAGTGTCCAAGTGTGACGCTTCAGTACGAAAGTGTGACACTCTCTTGCCAAAGTGTGACTCTCGTATGCCAAAGTGTGACACTCTAGTGCCAAAGTGTGAAGCTCTAGTGCCCAAGTGTGACGCTCTAATGCCAAAGTGTGAAGGTCTAGTGCCAAAGTATGACGCTCTAGTGCCAAAGTGTGAAGCGCTAGAGCCAAAGTCAGACGCTCTAGTGCCAAAGTGTGACGCTCTAATGCCAAAGTGTGAAGGTCTAGTGCCAAAGTATGACGCTCTAGTGCCAAAGTGTGAAGCGCTAGAGCCAAAGTCAGACGCTCTAGTGCCAAAGTGTGACGATAAAGTGTCAAAGTGTGACGCTCTAGTGCCATTGTGTGATGCTCTAGTGCCAACGTGTGACGCTCGAGTGCCAAAGTGTGACGCTCTAGTGCCAATGTGTGACACTCTAGTGCCAAAGTGTGACGCTCTAGTGCCATTGTGTGATGCTCTAGTGCCAACGTGTGACGCTCGAGTGCCAAAGTGTGACGCTCTAGTGCCAATGTGTGACACTCTAGTGCCAAATTGTGATGTTGTAATGCAAATGTTTGGAGCTCTAGTGCCAAAGTGTGACGCTATAGTGCCAACGTTTGACGCTATAGTCCCAAAGTCTGACGCTCTAGTGCCAGAGTTTGAAGCTATAGTGCCAAAGTGTGTGATGCTCTAGTGCCAAAGTGTGACGCTATAGTGCCAACGTTTGACGCTATAGTCCCAAAGTCTGACGCTCTAGTGCCAGAGTTTGAAGCTATAGTGCCAAAGTGTGTGATGCTCTAGTGCCAAAGTGTGATACTCTAGTGCCAAGGTGTGACGCTATATGCCAAAGTGTGAATATCTAGTGCGAAAGTGTGATGCTCTAGTACCAAAGTGTGACGCTCTAGTACCAACGTATGACAATATAGTGCGAGAGTGTGATGCTCTAGTTCCAAAGTGTGACACTCTATTACCAAAGTTTGTTGCTCTAGTGGCACACTGACGCTCTAGTGCCAAAGTTTGAAACTCTAGTGCCAAAGTGTGATGCTCTAGTGCCAAAGTGTGACACTCTAGTGCCAAAGTATGACGCTCTACTGCCAAGGAGTGATACTCTAGTGCCAATGTGTGAAGCTCTTGTGCCAAATTGTGACGCTCTAGTGCCGGGCTTGCTACCGTTCTGGAGACCGCCTTCATCAGTACCGATGTTGCTCCCTCTGAAGCTGCCCTTGTCACTCCAACTGTGAACCGTGTCAGCTACAGCGACGCCCTCATCCGTCCAGACGCTGCTGAGTGGCGCAGTGCAGTTGTTGAGGAATACAAACAGCTCCTCAAGTAGCACACATGGGAGCTTGTCTCACCTCCACCAGGGGCACCGATCGTCTCCTGCAAATGGGTCTTCAAACAAAAGCTCGATGCTCATGGCAAGCCTTGCCAGTACAAAGCCCGCCCCATGGCGCGCGGTTTCAGCCAGATTCGCAGCGTCAACTACAACGATACTTCTACTCCTGTGGCAAAATATTCCTCAATCGGTGTTATCATGGCTCTCGCCGCCAGTCAGGGCTGGCACCTCCACCAGATGGACGTCAAGTCTGCTTTCCTCAATTGTGATCTTGAGGAGGTGGGTTTCATGAGGCAGCCTGAGGGCTTTACGCAGCCAGGGGAGGAAAATCTGGTATGTCGGCTACGCAACGCTCTCTACGGCCTCAAGTAAGCGCCACGGCAGTGGAACAAGAAGATCCATGAGTTCTTCCTCCAACACCAACTGCGGCAACTGCACTCGGATCACTCTGTTTACTACAACGGCCAGTTCGGTGTCATCATCTACGTGGACGACCTCATCCTGTTCGGCAGTGCCATGGTAGAAATCACTGCGTTCAAGCACGCCCTCTCCATGACCCTTGAAGTGACAGACATGGGGCCGCTATATTTTATCTTGGCATTCAAGTCTGCCAGGACCCTGCTAACATCACTCTTTCGTAGGATTCCTACGTCAAGCGCATGGCGTCCATGTTTGATCTGGCTGAACCACGACCCACCGCGACACCTCTACAGCTGGATCACGGTCTTACAAATGTGGTGACCACTGACATGCTGGTGGAAGCACATGAAGCTTGATAATACCCCAGCATCGTGGGCTCCCTCATGTATGCCTCCGTGGGCACGAGGCCTGATCTGTCCTATACTGTTGGCTTGCTCAGTCAAAGATGCAAAGCACCAACCAAGGCACGTGTTCTGCAAGCCAAGCGCTGCGTCAAGTACCTCCACTGCTCATCGGCCATGAAGATCCGCTACACGGCAAACTCGCAGGTGACACTCACAGGCTACTGCGACTCGGACCTATCTGGCGACAAAACCACCAGCAAATCCACTTCAGGCTACGTCTTTCTACTTGCAGGTGGACCAATCAGCTGGAGATCTAAGAAGCAGTCAGTTGTGGCATTGTCATCCACAGAAGCCGAGTACATTGCGGCAAGTGAGGCTACGCGAGAAGCACTCTGTCTACGCATGTTGCTGGGCAAGCTTGGTTTTGACCAGCTTGAGCCAACGACAATGTATTGTGACAACAAAAGCACGATTGCTCTAAGCAAAGATCCGGTCCTACATGACATAACGAAGCACGTGAAGTGCCAGTATCACTATGTGCAAGACGCAGTGGCTGACGGCGAAGTACGCCTGGAACATGTCGGGACAAAAGAACAAGTGGCAGGATTGTTCACAAAAGCACTTGATCACAAACATTACAATGTTCTGTGTGAACGCATGGGAATGTGCACGTGAGGTCTGACTCTTGTAACTCGGATCCCCAATGCGAGTTGGCAACCAAGAGGATGCACATACACAACCTGCACACATGACTGATGCACGATCACATGGATGGATGGACAAAACACATGGGCGAGCTGAGTGGAGATGGAGTGTGGAATTCATGTAACATGGCGCACTCAATGGGAAGATGATGCCATGAGTGAGGACCAGTACAAAACACTAAAAGGGGATTAGGCAAACAGGGGAGGCACAGGGCTAGATTTTATTATTTGTTTATTTTGTTGCTGTTTCGTTTTAGCCCTATTTGCCACACAAGGGGAGGAATGTTGAACAAGTAGTTTTTTTTATGTGTGTGTGCCCAATGGGCAAAAAGGGAAAATAAGTGGAGCAAAACAGAGGGCCAGGGGAGAGGCGCCACTCCCTCCCCTGACCCTCTGCCTACCTACTCTACCCTGCTCTACTATATCTGCTGGGATCAGGAGATAGGGTAATCCCATGCCTCGCCCTGTCCACTTTGTACCCGTGATTCGACAACACTGTGACGTGCTGCATATGTACCGGCCAGCAATGCACAAGAGCAAACAGTGGTTCTGAGGCAAGGGGAGGAGCGAAGTGTGCTGACATGTACCATCGACAGCAAACACCGAAGTGACACACACAAGAACAGCGGACATCTCTCGGACAGTTATCGATTGACGATGTTTTTATCGTTCGATTTACGGACATCACTGCCTGATCATATCTACATCAATGGACCACGACCAAGCTATAAATGTTGATCAAAGCCGATATCAGGGGAGGTTCCACCGACCTATGTTCAGACATGTGTGACCGCACCCTCGAGATGGATACAGAACCGACAAGCCGGCTCAAGACTGCATCTTCCGACCGGCACTGTATCAGCAAGTGGGATGAATGGCGCGTGCGCAGCGAGGGACAGCCGAGCAAGCACCGGATAAAAGGTAGAGGTAGCACCTTTTTTATTCACTGTTCTCTTTCATCTATCAAGTACAATATTCTCTCCTCTGGTGTCACTGGGTTGCTCTCTGGTGTTGTCTCTCACAACTGGTTCTTTGAGAGCAGAAGATTTGTGACTGGTGCGATTGTCAAGAGAACATTTCAAATGGCATTCAACGATCTCAATTTCTTCACTTTGGCACTAGAGCGTCATACTGTGGTACTAGACCTTCACACTTTGGCACTAGGGTGTCACATTTTGGTACTAGAGCTTCGTACTTTGGCACTAGAGCGTCACAGTTTGGCACTAAAGAGTCACACTTTGGCACTAAAGCGTCACACTATGGCACTAGAACGTCACACTTGGGCACTAAAGCTTTGAACTTTGGCACTAGAGCGTCACACTTTGGCACTAGAGCATCACAATTTGGCACTAGAGTGTCACACTTTGGCACTAGAGCGTCACACTTTGGCACTAGACCTTCACACGCTTGGAACTAGAGCATCACACTTTGGCACTAGAGCTTCACATTTTGGTACTATAGCGTCACACTTGCACTAGAGCGTCCAACGTTGGCACTAGAGCGTCGCACGTTAGCACTAGAGGGTCAAATCTTTGCAGTTTACAGTTGCACTTTGGCACTAGATCTTGACACTTTGGCACTAGAGCGTTTCACTTTGGCACAAGACCTTTACACTTTGAAACTAGAGCGTCCCACTTTGGCACTAGAGCTTAACACTTTGCTACTAGAGCGTCACACTTTGGAACTCGAACGTCAGACTTTTGCACTCAAGCGTCACACTTTGGCACTAGAGCATCACACTTTGGCACTAGAGTTTTGAACTTTGGCACTAGAGCGTCACACTTTGGCACTAGAGCTTAACACTTTGCTACTAGAGCGTCACACTTTGGAACTCGAACGTCAGACTTTTGCACTCAAGCGTCACACTTTGGCACTAGAGCATCACACTTTGGCACTAGAGTTTTGAACTTTGGCACTAGAGCGTCACACTTTGGTAGTAGAGCGTCACACTTTGGCAATAGAGTGTCACACATTGGCACTAGAGCGTCACAACTTGGCACTAGAGCTTCACACATTGGCGCTAGAGCTTCACACTTTGTCAATAGAGCGTCACACTTTGGCAATAGAGTGTCACACATTGGCACTAGAGCGTCACAACTTGGCACTAGAGCTTCACACATTGGCGCTAGAGCTTCACACTTTGTCAATATAGCGTCACACTTTGGCACGGGAGAGTCACACTTTGGCACTAGAGCGTCACACTTTGGCACTAGAGCGTCACACTTGGGCACTAGAGTTTTGAACGTTGGCACTAGAGCGTCACACTTTGGCACGGGAGAGTCACACTTTGGCACTAGAGCGTCACACTTTGGCACTAGAGCGTCACACTTGGGCACTAGAGTTTTGAACGTTGGCACTAGAGCGTCACACTGTGGCACTAGAGCGTCACACTGTGCCACTAGAGCGTCATACTTTGGCACTAGAGCGACACGCTTTGGCACTAGAGCATCACACTTTGGCACTAGGGCTCCAAACTTTGGCACTATAGCGTCACACTGTGCCACTAGAGCGTCATACTTTGGCACTAGAGCGACACGCTTTGGCACTAGAGCATCACACTTTGGCACTAGGGCTCCAAACTTTGGCACTATAGGGTCACACTTTGGCACTAGAGCGTCACACTTTGGCACCACAGCGTCACACTTTGGCACTAGAGTGTCACACATTGGCACTAGAGCTCCAATCGTTGGTATTAGAGCGTCACAATTTGGCACTAGAGCGTCACTCTTTGGCACTAGAACGTCACACGTTTGACACTAGAGCATCACACGTTTGCACTAGACCTTCACACTTTGGCACTATAACGTCACACTTTGGCACTAGATCGTCACACATTGGCACTTGAGCGTCACTCTTTGGCACTAGAGCTTCACACGATGGCACTACAGTGTCATACTCTGGCACTAGAGCTTCACACTTTGGCACCAGAGCATTACCCTTTGGCACTAGAGCTTGACACTTTGGCACTAGAGCTTCACACGATGGCACTACAGTGTCATACTCTGGCACTAGAGCTTCACACTTTGGCACCAGAGCATTACCCTTTGGCACTAGAGCTTGACACTTTGGCAATAGAGTGTCGCACTTTGGAACTAGAGCATCACATTTTGGCACTAGAGCGTCACACTTTGGTACCAGAGCGGCATGCTTTGGTACTGGAACATCA
Source organism: Penium margaritaceum (assembly GCA_023375785.1). NCBI lineage: Eukaryota > Viridiplantae > Streptophyta > Zygnematophyceae > Desmidiales > Peniaceae > Penium > Penium margaritaceum. The sequence goes on along the minus strand of SZWC01001690.1, from coordinate 129,013 downwards.
CACTTTGGCACTAGAGATTCACACATTGGCACTAGAGCGTCACATTTTGGCACTAGAGTGTCACACTTTGGCACTAGAGCGTCACACGTTGGCACTAGAGCTTCAAACTTTGGCACTAGAGCGTCAGACTTTGGCACTACATCGTCACACTTTGGCAGTAGAGCATCACACTTTGGCACTAGAGCATCACACTTTGGCACTAGAGCTCCACACTTTGGCACTAGAGCATCGCAATTCGGCACTACAGCGTCACACTTGGGCACTAGAGAGTCACACTTGGCACGAGAGCTCCAAACGTTGGCATTAGAGCGTCACACTTTGGCACTACAGCTCCACGCTTTGGCACTAGAGCGTCAAACGTTTGGCATCAGAGCATCACACTTTTGGCATTATACCTTCACAGTTTGGCAATATAACGTCACACTTTGGCACTAGACTGTCACACTTTGGCACTAGAGCATCGCACTTTGGAACTAGAGCTTCATATCTTGGTACTAGAGCGTCACACGTTAGCACTAGAGCGTCCCATTTTGGCACTAGAGCGTCACACTTTGGCACTAGAGCGTCACATTTTGGCACTTGAGCGTCACACTTTGGCACTAGAGCTTTAAACTTTGGTACTAGAGCGTCATACTTTGGCACTAGAGCGTCACACATTGGCACTAGAGCATCACATATTGGCACTAGAGTTTCAAACATTGGCACTAGAGCGTCACACTTTTGCACTAGAGAGTCGTATTTTAACCCTAGGGCTTCACACTTTGGCACTAAAGCTTCACACTCTGGCTCTAGAACGTCACACTCTGGCACTAGAGCATCACACTTTGGCACTAGAGGGTCGCACTTCGGCACTAGAGCGTCACCCTTTGGCACACGAGCGTCACAAGTTGGGACTGGATCGTCACACTTTGGCACCAGAGCGTCATACTTTAGCACCAGAGCGTCACATTTTTGCACTATAGCATCACACTTAGGCACTAGAGGGTCACACTTTGGCACTGGCACTTCACACTTTGGCACTAGAGCGTCACACTGTGGCACCAGACCTTCACACTTTGGTACTAGAGCGACACACTTTGGCACTTGAGCGTTACACTTTGGCACTAGAACCTCACACTTTGGCACTAGAGTTTCGAACTTTGGCACTAGAGCGGCACACATTGGCACTAGAGCGTCACACTCTTGCAATAGAGTCTCGCACTTTGGCACTAGAACCTCACACTTTGGCACTAGAGTTTCGAACTTTGGCACTAGAGCGGCACACATTGGCACTAGAGCGTCACACTCTTGCAATAGAGTCTCGCAATGTGGAACTAGAGCGTCACAGTTTGGCACTAAAACGTCACACTTTGGTACTAGAGCGTCACACTTTGGCACTAGAGAGTCACACTTTGGCACTAGACATTCACACTTTGGCACAAGAGCATCACACTTTGGCAATAGGGTGTAACAATCTGGCACTAGAACTCACAAATTGGCACTAGAGCTTGAAACTTTGGCACCAGAGTGTCAGAATTTGGCACTACAGCGTCACACTTTGGAACTAGAACGTCGCACTTTGGCACTAGAGCATCACACTTTGGCACTAGAGATTCAAACTTTGGCACTAGAGCCTCACACTTCGGCACTAGAGCGTCACACTTTGTTACTGAGCGTCACACTTTGGCAATAGAGAGTCACACTTTTGCACTAGAGCATCAGACTTTGACATTAGAGCGTCACAATTTGGCACTAGAGCGTCACACTTTGTTACTGAGCGTCACACTTTGGCAATAGAGAGTCACACTTTTGCACTAGAGCATCAGACTTTGACATTAGAGCGTCACAATTTGGCACTAGAGTGTCACACTTTGGCACTAGCGCTTCACACTTTGGCACTAGAGCGTCACACTCTGGCACTAGACCTTCACACTTTGGCACCAGAGCATTACACTTTGGCACTAGAGCTTCACACTTTGGCAATAAAGTGTCGCACTTTGGAACTAGAGCGTCACATTTTGGCACTAGAGCGCCACACTTTGGTACTAGAGCGTCACACTTTGGTACTAGAGCATCACACTTTGGCACTAGAGATTCACACTTTGGCAATAGAGTGTCACACGTTGGCACTGGAGTGTCACACTTTGGCCATAGGGCGTCACGCTTTGGCACTAGAGCGTCAAACTTTGGCACTAGAGCGTCACACTTTGGCACTAGAGCGTCACACTTTGGCATTAGAGCGTCACACTTTGGCACTAGAGCTCCAAACGTTGGCATTAAAGTGTCACACTTTGGCACTAGAGCATCACACTTTGGCACTAGACCTTAACACTTTGGCACTAGAACGTCACACTTTGGCACTAGATTGTCACACTTTGGCACTAGAGCGTCACACTTTGGCATTAGAGCCTCACATTTGGGTACTAGAGCGTCACACTTTGGCACTAGAGCATCTCACTTTGGCACTAGAGCGTCACACTTTGGCACTAAAGCGTCACATTTTGGCTCTTGAGCGTCACACTTTGGCACTAGAGCTTCAAACTTTGGCACTAGAGCGTCATTCTTTGACACTAGAGCTTCACACATTGGCACCAAAGCGTTACACTTTGGCACTAGAGCTTCACACTTTGGTACTAGAGCGTCACACTTTGGAACTAGAGCGTCACACTTTGGCAGTACGGCGTCACACATTGGCACAAGAGCATCACACGTTGGCACTAGAGTTTCGAACCTTGGCACTAGAGTGTCACACTTTGGCACTAGAGCGTCACACTATGACACAAGAGCTTCACAATTGGGCACTAGAGCTTCACACTCTGGCATCAGAGCGTCACACTTTGGCACTAGAGCGTCACACTTTGGGACTAGAGCGTCACACTTTGGCACTAGCGCATCACACTTTGGCACTACAGTTCCACACTCTGGCACTAGAGCGTCACACTTCGGCACTAGAGCGTCACACTTTGGGACTAGAGCGTCACACTTTGGCACTAGCGCATCACACTTTGGCACTACAGTTCCACACTCTGGCACTAGAGCGTCACACTTCGGCACTAGAGCGTCACACTTTGGGACTAGAGCGTCACACTTTGGCACTAGCGCATCACACTTTGGCACTACAGTTCCACACTCTGGCACTAGAGCGTCACACTTCGGCACTAGAGCGTCACACTTTGGGACTAGAGCGTCACACTTTGGCACTAGCGCATCACACTTTGGCACTACAGTTCCACACTCTGGCACTAGAGCGTCACACTTCGGCACTAGAGCGTCACACTTTGGGACTAGAGCGTCACACTTTGGCACTAGCGCATCACACTTTGGCACTACAGTTCCACACTCTGGCACTAGAGCGTCACACTTCGGCACTAGAGCGTCACACTTTGGGACTAGAGCGTCACACTTTGGCACTAGCGCATCACACTTTGGCACTACAGTTCCACACTCTGGCACTAGAGCGTCACACTTCGGCACTAGAGCGTCACACTTTGGTACTAGAGCGTCACACTTTGGAATTAGAGCTCCAAACGTTGGCACTAAAGCGTCACACTTTGGTACTATAGCTTCACACTTTGGCACTCGAGCATCACACTCTTGCGGTAGACCATCGATCTTTGGCTCTAGAGCATCACACTTTGGCACTGGAGCTTCAAAATTTAGCACTAGAGCGTCAACCTTTGGCACTACAGCATCACATTTGGCACTAGAGTGTAACTCTTTGGCACTATTGCGTCACACTTTGGCACTGGAGCTTCAAAATTTAGCACTAGAGCGTCAAACTTTGGCACTACAGCATCACACTTTGGCACTAGAGCATCATCCTTTGGCACTAGAGTATCACACTTTGGCACTATAGTTTCAAACTTTGGCACCAAAGCCTTGCACTTTGGCACTAGAGTGTCACACTTTGGCACTAGAGCGTCACACTTTGGCACCAAAGCGTCACTCACACTTTGGCACTAGAGCGTCGCACTTTGGTACTAGAACGTCACACTTTGGCACTAGAGTGTCACACTTTGGCACTAGAGCGTCACACTTTGGCACCAAAGCGTCACTCACACTTTGGCACTAGAGCGTCGCACTTTGGTACTAGAACGTCACACTTTGGCACTAGCGCGTCACACTTTGGCACTAGCGCTTCACACTTTCGCACTATATCGATACACTGTGGCACAAGACCTTTATACTTTGACACAAGAGCGTCACACTTGGGCACTAGAGCATCACACTTTGGCATTAGAGCGTCACACGTTTGCACTAGAGCGTCACACTTTGGCACTGGAGCGTCAAACGTTGGCACTAGAGCTTCACACCTTGGCACTCGAGCGTCACACTTTGGCACAAGAGCATCACACTTTGGCACTTGAGCATCACACTTTGGATCTAGAGCTTCACGCATTGGCACTAGAGCATCACACTTTGGCACTAGAGTTCCACACTTTGGCACTAGAGCGTCCGAATTTGACATTAGAGCGTCACACATTGGCACTAGAGCATCACACTTTGGCACTATAGCTTCACACATTGGCACTAGAGTGTCACTCCTTGGAACTAGAGCGTCACACTTTGGCACTATAGTGTCACACTTTGGCACTAGAGTGTCACACTTTGGCACTAGAGTCTCGGATTTTGGCACTAGAGCGTTACATTTTGGCACTAGAGAGTCACACTTTGGGAATAAAGTGTCGTACTTTGGAAGTGGAGCATCACACTTTGGCACTATAGCGTCACACTTTGGTGCTAGAGCGTCATACTTTGGCACTTGAGCATCACATTTGGTACAAGAGATTCACACTTTGGCACTAGAGCGTCACACATTAGCACTAGATGGTCACACTTTGGCACTAGAGCGTCACACTTTGGCACTAGATAATCACAGTTCGGCACTAGACCTCCAAACTTTGGGACTAGAGCGTCACAATTTGGCACTACAGCGTCACCCTTTGGTACTAGAGCGTCACACTTTGGCACTAGATTTCCAAGCGTTGGCATTGAGTGTCACACTTTGGCACTAGAGCATCACACTTTGGCACTAGAGCGTCACACGTTTGGCACTCAAGCATCACACTTTGGCACTAGACCTTCACACTTTGGCACTAGAACTTCACACTTTGGCACTAGATTGTCACAGTTTGGCACTAGAGCGTCACACTTTGGCCCTATAAGCTTCATACTTTGGTACTAGAGCGTCATACTTTGGAACTAGAGCATACCACTTTGGCACTAGAGCATCACACTTTGGCACTATAGCGTCACACTTTGGCACTA
>SZWC01001690.1:58586-91819 GCA_023375785.1 Penium margaritaceum | reverse complement strand
CACCCATATTGAAATTCTTTGGTCATGGTCAGTGACATATGCCTAGTTTGGTTGTTCGGTGTGCATAGTAGCCACACCGTGCCACTACGCATCGGAGCTCTTTGTCCTTTATAGTCGCTACATAGGGTCCTATTCCATTGTCTCTCCCTCTGACCATCTGTGACTCGTGTTATAATTTGTCAATGTTGACCACACAAAGTGGACTTCTTTGGTCATAGTCAGTGGCGTATGCATCCTTTGGTTGGTCACTATGCACGCTAGCCACACCGTGCCACTACTTGTTGAAGGTCTTTGTACTTGCTAGTTGATAAATAGTGTTCCCAACCCATTGTTTCCCCATCCGACCATTTGTGACTCGTGTTATGAGTTGTCAACGTTGACCTCACACTGAGAAATTATTTTGGTCATGGTTAGTGGCATATGCCTACATTGGTTTGTCACTGTACATGGTTGCCACGCCATATCACTACGTATTGAAGGTTGTTGTGCTTTCTAGTTGATAGCTAGTGATCCCAAACCATTTTTACCTCCTTTGACTATGTGTGACTCTTGTTGTGTGTTGTCAACGTTGACCGCATGAAGTGAGATTCTTTGGTCATGCTCAGGGACATATGCATACCTTGGTTGGTCACTGTGCATGGTAGCCACACAGTGCCACTACACATTGACGGTTTTTGTACTTACTAGTCGATAACTAGCATTCACAAACCATTGTTTCCCCCTCTGACCATTTGTGACTCGTGTTATGAGTTGTCAACATTGACCACACAGTGACATTCTTTGGTCATGGTCAGTGACATATGCCTACTTTGGTTGGTCATTGTACATGGTAGCCACACTGTGCCACTACTTATTGAAGGTCCTTGTGCTTGCTAGTTGATACCTGGTGTTCCCAAACCATCGTCCCCCCTCTTACCATTTGTGACTCGTATTATGAGTTGTCAACGTTGACCACACACAGCGGATTTCTTTGGTCAAAGGCAATACATATGCCTACTTTGATCGGTCAACGTGGATGGTAGCCACACCGTACTACTACTTATTGAAGGTCGTTGTACTTGCTAGTTGAAAACTAATATTCCGAAACCATTGTTTCCCCCTCTGACAATTTGTGACTCGTGTTATGTGTTGTGAACGTTGACCAACCATAGTGAAATTCTTTGGTCATGGTCAGTGACATATGCATAGTTTGGTTGTTCGGTGTGCATAGTAGCCACACCGTGCCACTACTTATTGAAGTTCTTTGTCCTTTCTAGTCGCTACAAAGGGTTCCCAATGGATTTTCTCTCCCTTTGACCATTTTTGACTCGTGTTATGAGATGTCAATGTTTTGGATCATTGAAGGGAAGTTGAAGAGTGTTGGATCGTTGATCCATGTTTTGAGAGTGAGCACATCTTGCACCGTCATGGTACTGAGCGAGTGGTGGATGTCTGTGATGACACGGCCGCCGAGACTGAACATATGTTCACTCGGACGCTCTAGTTCAAANTGTCAATGTTTTGGATCATTGAAGGGAAGTTGAAGAGTGTTGGATCGTTGATCCATGTTTTGAGAGTGAGCACATCTTGCACTGTCATGGTACTGAGCGAGTGGCGGATGTCTGTGATGACACGACCGCCGAGACTGAACATATGTTCACTCGGAGTGCTCGTGGCAGGCACTGCAAGCACATAAAGAGCACATAAAGTAAACATTGGAAACTTGATTGCATTGTCTTTGAAATACTGAAGGATGTTGCTGTGGCGTCCAAGGCGTTCCTCCTTCTTCCACTCATCCACCTCCTTCTCAAGTGAATCTGGCTCCTTCTCTGCTAGGGTGGGGTCAGGCTCTTCAAACAATGCCTCCATTGGATCCTCCATTGCTGCCTCAACCATGGTCTTCTTCGCGCGTATCGCTTTGCCCTTCTTTGCAACGGCTGCTGTGCTTGTGAGCTGACTTGCTGCAGTTGCAGGAGAAGCCGAGGGTGCAGCAGTACTGCCAGTCACAGCACTTCCACCGAGAGCAGCCGCAGAGTCGCCCATGTCCTCATCCAAGGCCGCAACCGCAGCAGCAGCAGCTGCTGCCTCGGCCGCTGCTTCAGCAGCAGCTGCTGCAGCACGACGACGCTCCATCACACGGTCGTTGTACGGCTTCAACTCCTCAACCACCTTCACCCCCAACTCCACCGCCGTTTTGATGCCCATGAACTTGTGCACCCTCTAAAAAAAGCGGAACCAGAAGCGTGGGTCAACTGCTGTGGCCACAACATGGCGCTCCGATAACGTCTTCACATACTTCTCGACCTGTCTCAAGGACAAGCAAGGAATGAATGCGTTGACTCATTGCATGGCGTGCTTGCATGGAATACACTGATGACACGGGAAAAGAATGGGCTGCCAACATGGAGACCTGGCGTACCTTGTCCACCACCGCTTTGAAACCTGGCTTCAGCTCAATGAGGAGCCTCTTGGTGGCATCCCTCCGCAGGTTCTGCTTCTTCTCGGCATTGACCACCTTCACCCGCACAAATTATGCACTATGTGAAAACACACACTCCAAGTACTCAATGCATACATGACATTCAGTCCATGCATTGAGTCCATGCATAGAGACAACACATTCAGTCCAGACCCTCAGTCCATCTATTTAGTGACTGGCACAAGGCAGCACAAGTAGTGCACTTGCCACTGGTGCATCTTGGCGAGGATGACCATGAAGAAGGGACAATGTCGGGTACTGCTGCCCGCTGATGTCCTCCGTGAAGCCTTTGAAAGGCTTGAGGATGGCCGTTGCCAAGCCAAGCACCTCCCAGCCGTTGCCACTGGGCTTGAGGTGCGCTGCCTTCACCATCAGCCAGGGCTCCAGCACGCTCTTGATGTGCACCACTCTGGTACACATATTCAGGGTGCTGTTCCACCGGGTGGGTGTGTCCACATGAAGCTACAGGTACTGCACACCGGCGGCGGCACATGCTGCATCCAGCGAGGCCTCCCTCTTGGCCGAACGGTTCACAAATGTGCAGATGTCCCGCGCCGTCTGCAGCTGCTCCTGCAAGGCGGTCTTGTCAAGCATGTCCTGAACGACAAGGTTCATTGCATGGCCCATGCAGCGGATGTGGCCTTGCTTGTCAAATTTTTCAATCTGGAGAACAAGGAAGTTATCAATCATTGAGTTGTTCACTGAGTCATTGTCCACGGTTAGGCAAAACATATTCTCCTACAACCCCCAGTGCTGCACTCCTTCTGCAAACACCTTGAAAACATTTTCAGCAGTACCACTGTCTGTGAGAGCAGGGAAGGCACTCGCAATGCTCTCCATCTGCCAGTTGGTCATCCAATGTGCTGTGAAACCAATGAACTTGACGTTGGCATTAGATTGCCAACCGTCAGTGGTGAACGACACCCCACTTTCCACTTCTGCAAGGATCTTGATGAGGCGCTTGCGGAATGCTACAGCACCAGGGCGAATGAGGCGGGCAAGGGTCATGCGGCCGGGCACATATGCAAGGGGGTTGCAGTGCATAAACGCACGACGCAGCCAAACTGACTCCATGGATAGGAACGTTCTTGTCCACGACATGCTTCCACAGAAGACTGTGAATGTAGCGCTTGTTGAACACGATGTCAACACCCACACAAGACCTGGCGACGACAGAGTTGGAGCCGTCCACGAGGCTTGCACTATTCATGGTGGCCTCGGTTGCTTGCTTCAGGTTCTCTGCCGCTTCTTGCGTTTTCAAAGTGTGATGCTCTAGTGCCAACGTGTAACGCTCTAGTTCCAAAGTGTGATGCTTTAGTGCCAAAGTCCGACACTCTAGTGCCAAAGTTTGAAGTTGTAGTGCCAAAGTGTGACGCTAAAGTGCCAAAATGTGACACTCAAAGGCCAAAGTGTGACGCTATACTTCCAAGGAGTAACGCTCCAGTGCCAAAGTGTGAAGCTCGAGTGCCAAATTGTGACGCTCTAGTGCCAAAGTGTGACACTCTAGTGTCAAAGTGTGATGCTCTAGTGCCAAAGTGTGGAACTCTAGTGCCAAAGTGTGACGCTCTAGTACCAAGGTATGAAGCTCTAGTGCTAAAGTGTGATACTCTAGTGCCAAAGTGTGATGGTCTAATGCAAAAGTGTGACACTCGAGTGCCGAAGTGTGAAGCTCTAGTGCCAAAGTGTGACGCTCTATTGCCAACGTTTGGAGCTCTAGTTCCAAAGTGTGACGCTCTAGTGCCAAAGTGTGATGCTGTAGTGCCAAAGTGTGACGCTATAGTGCCAAAGTGTGGAGCTCTAGTGCCAAAGTGTGACGCTCTAGTGCCAAAGTGTGATGCTGTAGTGCCAAAGTGTGACGCTATAGTGCCAAAGTGTGGAGCTCTAGTGCCAAAGTGTGATGCTCTAGTGCCAAGGTGTGACGCTCTAGTGCCAACGTGTGACGCTCTAGTGCCAAAGTGTGACGCTCTAGTGCCAACGAGTGACGCTCTAGTGCCAAAGTTCGAAATGTACTGCCCAAGTGTGATGCTCTAGTACAAACGTGTGATGCTCTAGTGCCAAAGTGTGACGCTCTAGTGCCAACGAGTGACGCTCTAGTGCCAAAGTTCGAAATGTACTGCCCAAGTGTGATGCTCTAGTACAAACGTGTGATGCTCTACTGCCAAAGTGTGACTCTCCTGTGCCAAAGTGTGACGCTCTAGTGCCAAAGTATGAAGCTCTAGTACCCAAGTGTGACGCTCCAGTGCCAAAGTGTGAAGGTCAAGTGCCACAGTCTGACGCTCTAGTGCCAAAGTGTGAAGCGATAGTACCGAAGTGTGACACTCGAGTGCCAAACTGTGATGCTCTAATGCCAAAGTGTGACGCTCTAGTGCCAAAGTGTGACGCTCTAGTGCCAAAGTGTGACGCTATAGTGCCAAAATGTGATGCTCTAGTGCCGAAATGTGAGGCTCTAGTGCCAACGTTTGAAACTCCAGTGCCAAGGTGCGATGCTCTAGTGCCAGTGTGTGACGCTCTAGTTCCAAAGTGTGACGCTGTAGTGCCAAGGTCTGACACTCTAGTGCCAAAGTTTGAAGTTCTAGTGCCAAAGTGTGGCGCTCTAGTGCCAAATTGTTACACTCTAGTGCCAATGTGTGATGCTCTTGTGCCAAAGTGTGAATCTCTAGTGCCAAAGTGTGACGCTCTAGTGCCAAAGTGTGACGCTCTAGTACCAAAGTATGACGCTCTAGTGCCAAAGTGTGATGCTCTTGTGCCAAAGTGTGAATCTCTAGTGCCAAAGTGTGACGCTCTAGTGCCAAAGTGTGACGCTCTAGTACCAAAGTATGACGCTCTAGTGCCAAAGTGTGACGCTCTAGTTCCAAAGTGTGACACTCTATTGCAAGAGTGTGACGCTATAGTGCCAAAGTGTGACGCTCTAGTGCCAGAGTTTGAAACGCTAGTGCCAAAGTGTGAGGCTCTAGTGCCAAAGTGTGACGCTCAAGTGCCAAAGTGTGACGCTCTAGTACATAAGTGTGAAGGTCTAGTGCCACGATGTGACGCTCTAGTGCCAAAGTGTGATGCTCTATTGCCAAAGTGTGACGCTCTAGTGCCAAAGTGTGATGCTCTAGTGCCAAGGTGTGAAGCTCTTGTGTCAAGGTGTGACGCTCTATTGCTAAAGTGTGACGCTCTAGTGCCAAAGTTCAAAACTATAGTGCCAACGTGTGATGCTCTAGTGCCAATGTGTGACGCTGTAGTGCCAAAGTGTGACGCTCTAGTTCCAAAGTGTGACGCTCTAGTGTCTAAGTGTGAAGCTCTAGTGCCAAAGTGTAACGCTCTGGTGCCAAAGTGTGAAGCTCTAGTGCCAAATTATGACGCTCTAGTGCCAAAGTTTAAAGCTCTAGTGCCAAAGTGTGACGCTCCAGTGACAAAATGTGACGCTCTAGTGCCAAAGTGTGACGCTCTAGTGCCAAAGTGGGACGCTCTAGTGCTAAAGTGTGATGCTCTAGTACCAAAATATGAAGCTCTAGTGCCAAAGTGCGACGCTCTAGAGCCAAAGTGTGACATTCCAGTGCCAAAGTGTGATGTTCTACTGCCAACGTGTGAGTGTCTAGTGCCAAAGTGTGATGCTCTAGTGCCAAAGTGTGAGGCTCTAATGCCAACGTTTAGAGCTCTAGTGCCAAAGTGTGACGCTCTAGTGCCAAGGTGTGACACTATAGTGCCAAAGTGTGACGCTCTAGTGCCAAAGTGTGGAGCTCTAATGCCAAAGTGTGATGCTCTATTGCCAAAGTGTGACGCTCCAGTGCCAAAGTGTGACGATGTAGTGCCAAAGTCTGACGCTCTAGTGCCAAAGTTTGAAGCTATAGTACCAAAGTGTGACGCTCTAGTGCCAAAGTGTGACACTCTAGTGCCAAAGTGTGACGGTCTAGTGCCAAAGTGTGAATCTCTAGTGCCAAAGTGTGATGCTCCAGTACCAAAGTGTGACGCTCTAGTACCAAAGTGTGACACTCTAGTGCCAATATGTGACGATCTAGTTCCAAAGTGCGACACTCTATTGCCAAAGTGTGAAGCTCTAGTGCCAATGTGTAACGCTCTTGTGCCAAAGTGTGAAGCTCTAGTGCCAACGTATGACGCTCTAGTGCCAAAGTGTGAAGCTCTAGTGCCAAAGTGTGACGCTCAAGTGCCAATGTGTGACGCTCTAGTGCCAAAGTGTGACGTTCTAGTGCCAACGTGTGAAGGTCTAGTACAAAAGTGTGATGCTCTAGTGCCAAACGTGTGATGCTCTAGTGCCAAATAGTGACACTCTAGTGCCAAAGTGTGACGTTCTAGTGCCAACGTGTGAAGGTCTAGTACAAAAGTGTGATGCTCTAGTGCCAAACGTGTGATGCTCTAGTGCCAAATAGTGACACTCTAGTGCTAAAGTGTGACGCTCTAATGCCAACGTTTGGAGCTCTTGTGCCAACGTATGACGCTCTAGTGCCAAAGTGTGACGCTGTAGTGCCAAAATGTGACGCTCTAATGCCTAAGTGTGACACTCTAGTGCCAAAGTGTGGAGCCCTAGTGCCAACGTGTGATGCTCTAGTGCCAAAGTGTGTCTCTATAGTGCCAAATAGTGACGCTCTAGTGACAAAGTGTGACGAACTAGTGCCAAACTGTGACGCTCTAGTGCCAAATTCAAAACTCTAGTGCCCAAGTGTGATGCTATAGTGCCAAAGTGTGATGCTCTATTGCCAAAGTGTTACTCTCCCATGCCAAAGTGTGATGCTCTAGTGCCAAACTGTGGAACTCAAGTGCCAAAGTGTGACGCTCTAGTGCCAAGGTTTGAAGCTCTAGTGCCAAAGTGTGATGCTCTAGTGCCAAAGTGTGACGCTCTAGTCCTTAAGTGTGATGCTCTTGTGCCAAAGGGTGACACTCTAGTACCAACGTGTGACGCTCTAGTGCCAAAGTGTGATGATCTAGTGCCAAAGTGTGACACTCTAGTGCCAAAGTGTGAAGCTCTAGTGATAAAGTGTGGAGCTCTTGTGTGAAAGTGTGACGATCCAGTGCCAACTTGTGACGCTCTAGTGCCAAAGTTCAAAACTCTAGTGCCAACGTGTGATGCTCTAGTGCCAATGTGTGACGCTGTAGTGCCAAAGTGTGACGCTCTAGTTCCAAAGTGTGACACTCTAGTGCCAAAGTGTGAAGCTCTAGTACCAAAGTGTAACGCTCTGGTGCCAAAGTGTGAAGCTATAGTGCCAAAGCATGATGCTCTAGTACCAAAGTTTGAAGCTCTAGTGCCAAAATGTGACGCTCAAGTGCCAAAATGTGATGCTCTAGCCTAAATTGTGACGCTCTAGTTCAAAGTGGGACGCTCTAGTGCTAAAGTATGATGCTCTAGTACCAAAAGATGAATCTCTAGTGCCAAAGTGGGACGCTCTAGTGACAAAGTGTGACAATCTAGTGCCAAAGTGTGACGTTCTAGTGCCTAAGTGTGAAGGTATAGTGCCAAAGTGTGATGCTCTAGTGCCAAACGTGCGACGCTCTAGTGCCAAAGTGTGATGCTCTTGTGCCAAAGTGTGACGCTCTAATGCCAACGTTTGGAGCTCTAGTGCCAAAGTTTGACGCTCTAGTGCCAAAGTGTGACGATGTAGTGCCAAAGTGTGACGCTCTAGGACCAAAGTGTGGAGCTATAGTGCCAAAGTGTGATGCCCTAGTGCCAAAGTGTGACGCTCTAGTGCCAAAGTGTGACGCTCTAGTGCCAAAGTGGGACGCTCTAGTGCTAAAGTATGATGCTCTAGTGCCAAACGTGGGACGCTCTAGTGCTAAAGTATGATGCTCTAGTGCCAAACGTGGGACGCTCTAGTGCTAAAGTATGATGCTCTAGTGCCAAACGTGGGACGCTCTAGTGCTAAAGTATGATGCTCTAGTGCCAAACGTGGGACGCTCTAGTGCTAAAGTATGATGCTCTAGTGCCAAACGTGGGACGCTCTAGTGCTAAAGTATGATGCTCTAGTGCCAAACGTGGGACGCTCTAGTGCTAAAGTATGATGCTCTAGTGCCAAACGTGGGACGCTCTAGTGCTAAAGTATGATGCTCTAGTGCCAAACGTGGGACGCTCTAGTGCTAAAGTATGATGCTCTAGTGCCAAACGTGGGACGCTCTAGTGCTAAAGTATGATGCTCTAGTGCCAAACGTGCGACGCTCTAGTGCCAAAATCTGACGCTCTAGTTCGAAAGTGCGACACTCTAGTGCCAAAGTGTGACGCTCTAGTGCCAAAGTGTGACGCTCTAGTGCCAAAATGTAATGCTCTAGTGCCGAAGTGTGAGGCTCTAGTGCCAAAGTTTGAAACTCTAGTGCCAAAGTGTGATGCTATAGTGCCAGAGAGTGATGCTCTAGTTCTAAAGCGTGACGCTGTAGTGCCAAACTCTGACACTCTAGTGCCAAAGTTTGAAGCTCTAGTGCCAAAGCGTGACGGTCTATTGCCAAATTGTTACACTCTAGTGCGAAAATGTGACGCTCTTGTGCCAAAGTATGAATGTCTAGTGCCAAAGTGTGACGCTCTACTACCAAAGTGTGACGCTCTAGTGCCAAAGTGTGACGCTCTAGTTCCAAAGTGCCACACTCTTTTGCCAGAGTGTGACGCTCTAGTGCCAAAGTGTGACGCTCTAGTGCCAAAGTTCGAAACTCTAGTGCCAAAGTATGAGGCTCTAGTGCCAAAGTGTGACGCTCAAGTGCCAAAGTGTGACGCTCTAGTACCAAAGTGTGAAGGTCTAGTGCAAAAGTGTGGTGCTCTAGTGCCAAAGTGTGACGCTCCAGTGCCAATGTGTGACGCTCTACTTGCAAAGTATGATGCTCTAGTGCCAAAGTGTGACGCTCTAGTGCTAAAGCTCAAAACTCTAGTGTACAAGGGTGACGCTCTAGTGTTAAATTGTGACGCTCTAGTGCCAAAGTGTGACTCTCCCATGCCAAAGTGTAACGCTCTAGTGACAAAGCGTGATGCTCTAGTGCCAAAGTGTGAAGCTCCAGTGCCAAAGTGTGACGCGCTAGTGCCAAAGAGTGACGCTCTAGTACCAGAAATTGACGCTCTAGTGCCAAAGTGTGACGCTCTAGTTCCAAAGTGTGACACTCTATTGCCTAAGTGTGACCCTCTAGTACCAAAGTGTGACGCTCTAGTGCCAAAGTTTGAAACTTTAGTGCCAAAGTGTGACGCTCTAGAGCCAAAGTGTGACGCTCGAGTGCCAAAGTGTGATTTTCTAGTTCCAAAGTGTGACGCTCTAGTACCAAAGTGGGACGCTCTAGTTTCAAAGTGTGAATATCTAGTGCCAAAGTGTGCTGCTCTTGTGCCAAAGTGTGACCATCTAGTGCCAAACTGGGGTGCTCTAGTGCAAGTGTGACGCTCTAGTGCGGAAGTGTGACCCTCTAGTGTCAAAGTGTGATGCTCTAGTGCCAAAGTGTGGAACTCAAGTGCGAATGTGTGACGCTCTAGTGCCAAGGTGTGAAACTCTAGTGCCAAAGTGCGATGCTCTAGTGCCAAAGTGTGATGGTCTAATGCAAAAGTGTGACGCTCGAGTGCCGAAGTATGAAGCTCTAGTGCCAAAGTATGACACTCTAGTGCCAACATTTGGAGCTCTAGTTCCAAAGTGTGACGCTCTAGTGCCAAAGTGTGATGTTGTAGTGCCAAAGTGTGACGCTATAGTGCCAAAGTTTGGAGCTCTAGTGCCAAAGTGTGATGCTCTAGTGCCAAAGTGTGACGCTCTAGTGCCAAAGTGAGACGCTCTAGTTTCAAAGTGTGACACTCTAGTGCCAAAGTGTGACGCTCTAGTGCCAACGTTCGACATCTAGTGCCCAAGTGGGACGCTCTAGTACGAAAGTGTGACGTTCTATTGCCAAAGTGTGACTCTCCTGTGCCAAATTGTGACTGCTCTAGTGCCAAAGTGTGAAGCTCTAGTACCCAAGTGTGACGCTCCAGTGCCAAAGTTTGAAGGTCTAGTGCCACAGTGTGACGCTCTAGTGCCAAAGTGCGAAGCGCTAGTACCAAAGTGTGATGCTCTAGTGCCAAATTGTGACACTCGAATGCCAAAGTGTGACGCTCTAGTGCCAAAGTGCGAAGCGCTAGTACCAAAGTGTGATGCTCTAGTGCCAAATTGTGACACTCGAATGCCAAAGTGTGACGCTCTAGTGCCAAAGTGTGACGCTCTAGTGCCAAAGTGTGACGCTCTAGTGCCAAAAGGCGATGCTCTAGTGCCGAAGTGTGAGGCTCTAGTGCCAAAGTGTGATGTTCTTATGCCAGAGTGTGACGTTCTAGTTCTAAAGCGTGACGCTGTAGTGCCAAAGTCTGGCACTCTAGTGCCAAAGTTTGAAGCTCTAGTGCCAAAGTGTGACGCTCTAGTGCCAAATTGTTACACTCTAGTGCCAAAATGTGACGCTCTTGTGCCAAAGTGTGAATGTCTAGTGCCAAAGTTTGATGCTCTAGTGCCAAAGTCTGACGCTCTACTACCAAAGTGTGACGCTCTAGTGCCAAAGTGTGACGCTCTAGTGCCAAAGTGTGACGCTATAGTGCCAAAGTTAAACACTCTAGTGCCCAAGGGTGACGCTCTAGTACCAACCTGTGAAGGTCTAGTGCCACAGTGTGATGCTCTAGTGCCAGAGTGTGAAGCGCCAGTGCGAAAGTGTGACGCTCTATTGCCAATGTGTGACGCTCTAGTGCCAAAGTGTGACGTTATAGTGCCAAAGTATGACGCTCTAGTGCCAAAGTGTGACGCTATAGTCCCAAAGTGTGATGCTCTTGTGCCAAAGGGTGACGCTCTAGTACCCAAGTGTGACGCTCTAGTGCCAAAGTGTGACGCTATAGTCCCAAAGTGTGATGCTCTTGTGCCAAAGGGTGACGCTCTAGTACCCAAGTGTGACGCTCTAGTGCCAAAGTGTGATGCTCTAGTGTCAAATTGTGACGCTCTAGTGCCAAAGTATGAAGCTCTAGTGCCAAGGTGTGAACCTCTAGCGTCAAAGTGTGAGGATCTAGTGCCAAATTGTGACGCTCTAGTGCCAAAGTTCAAAACGTAAGTGCCACTGTGTGATGTTCTAGTGCCAATGTGTGACGCTGTAGTGCCAAAGTATAACGCTCTAGTTCCAAAGTGCGATGCTCTAGTGCCAAAGTGTGAAGCTCTAGTGCCAAAGTGTAACGCTCTGGTGCCAAAGTGTGAATCTCTAGTGCCAAAGTATGATACTCTAGTACCAAAGTTTGAAGCTCTAGTGTCAAAGTGTGACGCTCAAGTGCCGAAATGTGATGCTCTAGTGCCAAAGTGTGACGCTCCAGTGTCAAAGTGGGACGCTCTAGTGTTAAAGTGCGATGCTCTAGGACCAAAAGATGAATATCTAGTGCCAAAGTGTGACGCTCTAGTGACAAAGTGTGACAATCTAGTGCCAAAGTGTGACGCTCCAGTGTCAAAGTGGGACGCTCTAGTGTTAAAGTGCGATGCTCTAGGACCAAAAGATGAATATCTAGTGCCAAAGTGTGACGCTCTAGTGACAAAGTGTGACAATCTAGTGCCAAAGTGTGACGTTCTAGTGCCAAAGTGTGAAGGTTTAGTGCCAAAGTCTGATGCTCTAGTGCCAAACGTGTGGCGCTTTAGTGCCAATGTGTGATGCTTTAGTCCCAAAGTGTGACGTTCTAGTGCCAAAGTGTGAAGGTTTAGTGCCAAAGTCTGATGCTCTAGTGCCAAACGTGTGGCGCTTTAGTGCCAATGTGTGATGCTTTAGTCCCAAAGTGTGACGTTCTAATGCCAACGTTTGGAGCTCTAGTGCCAATGTTTGACGTTCTAGTGCCAAAGTGTGACTATGTAGTGCCAATGTGTGACGCTGTAGTGCCAAAGTTCAAAACTATAGTATCCAAGGGTGACGCTCTAGTGCCAAAGTGTGACGCTCTAGTGCCAAAGTGTGACTCTCCCGTGCCAAAGTGTGACGCTCTAGTGACAAAGCGTGAAGCTCTAGTGCCAAAGTGTGAAGGTCTAGTGCCAAAGTGTGACGCTCTAGTGCCAAAGTGTGATGCTCTAGTGCCAGAATTTGACGCTCTAGTTCCAAAGTGTGACGCTCTAGTTCCAAAGTGTTACACTCTATTTCCAACGTGTGACCCTCTAGTACCAGAATGTCACGCTCCAGTGCCAAAGTTTGAAACTCTAGTGCCAATGTGAGACGCTATAGTGCCAAAGTGTGACGCTCGAGTGCCAAACTGTGACGTTCTAGTTCCAAAGTGTGACGCTCTAGTACCAAAGCGGGACGTTCTAGTTTCAAAGTGTGAAGATATAGTGCCAAAGTGTGCTACTCAAGTGCCAAAGTGTGATCCTCTAGTGCTAAAGTGTGACGCTCTAGTGCCAAAGTGGGACACTCTAGTGCAAGTGTGACGCTCTAGTGCCGAAGTGTGACGCTCTGGTGTCAAAGTGTGACGCTTTAGTGCCAAAGTGTGGAGCTCAAGTGCCAATGTGTGACGCTCTAGTGCCAAGGTGAGAAGCTCTAGTGCCAAAGTGTGATGGTCTAATGCAAATGTGTGACGCTCGAGTGCCAAAGTGTGAAGCTCTAGTGCCAAAGTGTGACGCTCTATTGCCAACGTTTGGAGCTCTAGTTCCAAAGTATGACGCTCTAGTGCCAAAGTGTGATGCTGTAATGCCAAAGTGTGATGATATAGTGCCAAAGTTTGGAGCTCTAGTGCCAAAGTGTGTGGCTCTAGTGCCAAAGTGTGATGCTCTAGTGCCAAAGTGAGAAGCTCTAGTGCCAAAGTGTGACGCTCTAGTGCCAAAGTGTGACACTCTAGTGCCAATGTTCGACATCTAGTGCCCAAGTGTGACGCTCCAGTATGAATGTGTGACGCTCTATTGCCAAAGTGTGACTCTCCTTTGCCAAAGTGTGACAATCTAGTGCCTAAGTGTGAGGCTGTAGTACCCAAGTGTGACGCTCCAGTGCCAAAGTGTGAAGGTCTTGTGCCGTTGTGTGACGCTCTAGTGCCAAAGTGTGAAGCGCTAGTGCCAAAGTGTGATGCTCTAGTGCCAAAGTGTGACGCTCTAGTACCAAAGTGTGACGCTCTAGTGCCAAAGTGCCACAGTCTTTTGCAAGCGTGTTACGCTGTAGTGCCAAAGTGTGACACTCTAGTGCCAAAGTGTGACGCTCTAGTGCCAAATTGTGACACTCTAGTGCCAAAATGTGACGCTCTTGTGCCAAAGTGTGAATGTCTAGTGCCAAAGTCTGACGCTCTAGTGCCAAAGTGTGGCACTCTACTACCAAAGTGTGACGCTCTAGTGCCAAAGTGCCACAGTCTTTTGCAAGCGTGTTACGCTGTAGTGCCAAAGTGTGACACTCTAGTGCCAAAGTGTGACGCTCTAGTGCCAGCGTGTGACGCTCTAGTGCCAAAGTGTGACGCTCTAGTACCAAAGTGTGAAGGTCTAGTTCCACAGTGTGACGCTCTAGTGCCAGAGTGTGACGCGCCGGTGCCAAAGTGTGACGCTATACTGCCAATGTGTGACGTTCCAGTGCCAGCGTGTGACGCTCTAGTGCCAAAGTGTGACGCTCTAGTGCCAAAGTGTGACGTTATAGTCCCAAAGTGTGATGCTATTATGCCAAAGGGTGACGCTCTAGTACCCAAGTGTGACGCTCTAGTGCCAATGTGTGATGCTCTAGTGCCAAATTGTGACGCTCTAGTGCCAAAGTGTGAAGCTCTAGTGCCAAAGTGTGAAACTCTAGCGTCAAAGTGCGACAATCTAGTGCCAAATTGTGACGTTCTAGTGCCAAAGTTCAAAACTCTAGTGCCAACGTGTGATGCTCTAGTGCCAATGTGTGACGCTGTAGTGCCAAAGTATGACGCTCTAGTTCCAAAGTGTGACGCTCTAGTGCCAAAGTGTGAAGCTCTAGTGCCAAAGTGTAATGCTCTGGTACAAAAGTGTGAAGCTCTAGTGCCAAAGTATGATGCTATAGTACCAAAGTTTGAAGCTCTAGTGTCAAAGTGTGACGCTCAAGTGCCAAAATGTGACGCTCTAGTGCCAAAGTATGACGCTCTAGTGTCAAAGTGGGACTCTCTAGTGGTAAAGTGCGATGCTCTAGTACCAAATGATGAATCTATAGTGCCAAAGTGTGACGCTCTAGTGACGATGTGTGACAATCTAGTGCCAAAGTGTGACGTTCAAGTGCCAAAGTGTGAAGGTCTAGTGCCAATGTGTGATGCTCTAGTGCCAAACGTGTGACGCTTTAGTGCCAATGTGTGATGCTCCAGTGCCAAAGTGTGACGCTCTAATGCCAACGTTTTGAGCTCTAGTGCCAATGTTTGACGCTCTAGTGCCAAAGTGTGACGATGTAGTGCCAATGTGTGATGCTCCAGTGCCAAAGTGTGACGCTCTAATGCCAACGTTTTGAGCTCTAGTGCCAATGTTTGACGCTCTAGTGCCAAAGTGTGACGATGTAGTGCCAATGTGTGACGTTGTAGTCCCAAAGTTCAAAACTCTAGTATCCAAGGGTGACGCTCTAATGCCAAAGTGTGACGCTCTAGTGCCAAAGTGTGACTCTCCTCTGCCAAAGTGTGACGCTTTAGTGAACAAGCGTGAAGGTCTAGTGCCAAAGTGTGAAGGTCTAGTGCCAAAGTGTGATGCTCTAGTGCCAATGTGTGACGCCCTAGTGCCAGAATTTGATGCTCCAGTGCCAAAGTGTGACGCTCTAGTTCCAAAGTGTGACACTCTATTGCCAAAGTCTGACCCTCTAGTACCAAAGTGTGACGCTCTAGTGCCAAAGTTTGAAACTCTAGTGCCAAAGTGTGACACATAGTGCCAAAGTGTGACGCTCGAGTGCGAAACTGTGACGTTCTAGTTCCAAAGTGTGATGCTCTAGTACCAAAGTGGGAAGCTCTAGTTTCAAAGTGTGAAGATCTAGTGCCAAAGTGTGCTGCTCCACTGCCAAAGTGTGATCATCTAGTGCTAAAGTGTGACGCTCTAGTGCCAAGGTGGGACGCTCTAGTGCAAGTGTGACGCTCTAGTGCCGAAGTGTGACTCTCTAGTGTCAAAGTGTGATTCTATAGTGCAAAAGAGTGGAACTCAAGTGCCAATATGTGACGCTCTAGTGCCAAGGTGAAAAGCTCTAGTGCCAAAGTGTGATGGTCTAATGCAAAAGTGTGACGCTCCAGTAGCGAAGTGTGAAGCTATAGTGCCAACGTGTGATGCTTTAGTGCCAACGTTTGGAGCTCTAGTTCCAAAGTGTGACGCTCTAGTGCCAAAGTGTGATGCTGTAGTGCCAATGTGTGACGCTTTAGTGCCAAAGTTTGGAGCTCTAGTGCCAAAGTGTGTTGCTCTAGTGCCAAAGTTCGACGCTCTAGTGCCAAAGTGAGACGCTCTAGTGCCAAAGTGTGACGCTCTAGTGCCAAAGTGTGACACTCTAGTGCCAATGTTCGACATCTAGTGCCCAAGTGTGACGCTCTAGTGCCAAAGTGAGACGCTCTAGTGCCAAAGTGTGACGCTCTAGTGCCAAAGTGTGACACTCTAGTGCCAATGTTCGACATCTAGTGCCCAAGTGTGACGCTCTAGTATGAAAGTGTGACGCTCTATTGCCAAAGTGTGACTCTCCTGTGCCAAAGTGTGACGCTCTAGTGCCAAGATGTGAAGCTCTAGTACGCAAGTGTTACGCTCCAGTGCCAAGGTGTGAAGGTATAGTGCCACAGTGTGTTGCTCTAGTGCCAAAGTGTGAAGCGATAGTGCCAAAGTGTGACGCTCTAGTGCCAAATTGTGACGCTCTAATGCCAAAGTATGACGCTCTAGGGCCAAAGTGTGATGCTGTAGTGCCAACGTGTGACGCTCTAGTGCCAAAATGTGATCCTCTAGTGCCGAAGTGTGAGGCTCTAGTGCCAATGTTTCAAACTCTAGTGCCAAAGTGTGATGTTCTAGTACCAGAGTGTGACGCTCTAGTTCTAAAGCGTGACGCTATAGTGCCAAAGTCTGATACTCTAGTGCCAACGTTTGAAGCTCTAGTGCCAACGTGTGACACTTTAGTGCCAAATTGTTACACTCTAGTGCCAAAGTGTGACACTCTTGTGCCAAAGTGTGAATATCTGGTGCCAAATTCTGACGCTCTAGTGCCAAAGTGTGACACTTTAGTGCCAAATTGTTACACTCTAGTGCCAAAGTGTGACACTCTTGTGCCAAAGTGTGAATATCTGGTGCCAAATTCTGACGCTCTAGTGCCAAAGTGTGACGCTCTACTACCAGAGTGTGACGCTCTAGTGCGAAAGTGTGACGCTCTAGTTCCAAAATGCCATACTCTTTTGCAAGAGTGTGATGCTCTAGTGCCAAAGTGTGACGCTCTAGTGCCAAAGTTTGAAACTCTAGTGCC
The DNA here is from genome assembly GCA_023375785.1 of Penium margaritaceum. Lineage (NCBI taxonomy): Eukaryota > Viridiplantae > Streptophyta > Zygnematophyceae > Desmidiales > Peniaceae > Penium > Penium margaritaceum. The sequence goes on along the minus strand of SZWC01001690.1, from coordinate 75,060 downwards.
AAAGTGTGAGGCTCTAGTGCCAAAGAGTGACGCTCAAGTGCCAAAGTGTGACGCTCTAGTACCAACCTGTGAAGGTCTAGTGCCACAGTGTGACGCTCTAGTTCCAGAGTGTGAAGCACTAGTGCCAAAGTGTGAGGCTCTAGTGCCAAAGAGTGACGCTCAAGTGCCAAAGTGTGACGCTCTAGTACCAACCTGTGAAGGTCTAGTGCCACAGTGTGACGCTCTAGTTCCAGAGTGTGAAGCACTAGTGCCAAAGTGTGACGCTCTATTGCCAATTTGTGACGCTCTAGTGCCAAAGTGTGACGCTCTAGTGCCAAAGTGTTACGCTCTAGTGCCAAAGTGTGACGCTCTAGTCCCAGAGTGTGATGCTCTTGTGCCAAAGGGTGACGCTCTAGTACCCAAGTGTGATGCTCTAGTGCCAAAGTGTGACGCTCTAGTGCCAATGTGTGAAATATAGTGCCAAAGTCTGACGCTCTAGTGCCAAAGTTTGAAGCTCTACTGCCAAAGTGTGACGCTCTAGTGCCAAAGTGTGACACTATAGTACCAAAGTGTGACGCTCTAGTGCCAAATAGTGAATCTCCAGTGCCAAAGTGTGGTACTCTAGTACCAAAGTATGACGCTCTAGTACCAAAGTGTGATGCTCTGTTGCCAAAATATGACGCTCTAGTTCGAAAGTGCGACACTCTATTGCCAAAGTGTGAAGCTCTAGTGCCAAAGTGTAACGCTTTGGTGCCAAAGTGTGAAGCTCTAGTGCCAAAGTATGACGCTCAAGTGCCAAAGTGTGAGGCTCTAGTGCCAACGATTGACGCTCAAGTGTCAAAGTGCGACGCTCTAGTGCCAAAGTGTGACGTTCTAGTGCCAAAGTGTGACGCTCTAGTGCCAAAATGTGACGCTCTAGTGCCAAAGTATGACGCTCTAGTGCCAAAGTGTGGAGCTCTAGTGCCAACGTGTGACGCTCTAGTGCCACAGTGTGACGCTCTAGTGCCAGAGTGTGAAGCACTAGTGCCAAAGTGTGACGCTCTAGTGTCAAAGTGTGACGCTCTAGTGCCAAAATGTGACGCTCTAGTGCCAAAGTATGACGCTCTAGTGCCAAAGTGTGGAGCTCTAGTGCCAACGTGTGACGCTCTAGTGCCACAGTGTGACGCTCTAGTGCCAGAGTGTGAAGCACTAGTGCCAAAGTGTGACGCTCTAGTGTCAAAGTGTGACGCTCTAGTGCCAAAATGTGACGCTCTAGTGCCAAAGTATGACGCTCTAGTGCCAAAGTGTGGAGCTCTAGTGCCAACGTGTGACGCTCTAGTGCCACAGTGTGACGCTCTAGTGCCAGAGTGTGAAGCACTAGTGCCAAAGTGTGACGCTCTAGTGTCAAAGTGTGACGCTCTAGTGCCAAAATGTGACGCTCTAGTGCCAAAGTATGACGCTCTAGTGCCAAAGTGTGGAGCTCTAGTGCCAACGTGTGACGCTCTAGTGCCACAGTGTGACGCTCTAGTGCCAGAGTGTGAAGCACTAGTGCCAAAGTGTGACGCTCTAGTGTCAAAGTGTGACGCTCTAGTGCCAAAATGTGACGCTCTAGTGCCAAAGTATGACGCTCTAGTGCCAAAGTGTGGAGCTCTAGTGCCAACGTGTGACGCTCTAGTGCCACAGTGTGACGCTCTAGTGCCAGAGTGTGAAGCACTAGTGCCAAAGTGTGACGCTCTATTGCCAATTTGTGACGCTCTAGTGCCAAAGTGTGACGCTCTAGTGCCAAAGTGTTACGCTCTAGTGCCAAAGTGTGACGCTCTAGTCCCAGAGTGTGATGCTCTTGTGCCAAAGGGTGACGCTCTAGTACCCAAGTGTGATGCTCTAGTGCCAAAGTGTGACGGCTAGTGCCAAAGTGTGATGCTCTTGTGTCAAATTGTGAGGATCTAGTGCCAAATTGTGATGCTCTAGTGCCAAAGATCAAAACTATAGTGCCAACGTGTGATGCTCTAGTGCCAATGTGTGACGCTGTAGTGCCAAAGTGTGATGCTCTAGTTTTAAAGTGTGACGCTCTAGTGCCAAATTGTGAAGCTCTAGTGCCAAAGTGTAACGCTCTGGTGCCAAAGTGTGAAGCTATAGTGCCAAAGTATGATGCTCTAGTACCAAAGTTTGAAGCTGTAGTGTCAAAGTGTGACGCTCAGGTGCCAAAATGTGACGCTCTAGTGCCAAAGTGTGACGCTCTAGTGTCAAAGTGGGACGCTCTAGTGCTAAAGTGCGATGCTCTAGTACCAAAAGATGAATCTCTAGTGCCAAATTGTGACGCTCTAGTGCCAAAGTGTGACGCTCTAGTGCCAAAATGTGATGCTCTAATGCAAATGTCTGGAGCTCTAGTGCCAAAGTGTGACGCTACAATGCCAATGTGTGACGTTATAGTGCCAAATTGTGAAGGTCTAGTGCAAACGTGTGATACTCTAGTGCCAAAGTGTGACGCTCTAGTTGCAAACTGTGATGATCTAGTGCCAAAGTGTGACGCTCTAGTGCCAAAGTTCAAAACTCTAGTGCCCAAAGGTGACGCTCTAGTGCCAAAGTGTGACGCTATAGTGCCAGAGTGTGACTCTCTGTGCCAAAATGTGATGCTCTAGTGACAAAGCGTAAAGCTCTAGTGCCAAAGTGTGAAGCTCTAGTGCCAAAGTGTGACGCTCTAGTGCCAACATTTGACGCTGTAGTACCATAATTTGACGCTCTAGTGCCAACGTATGACGCTTTAGTTTCTAAGTGTGACACTCTATTACCAAAGTGTGACCCCCTAGTACCAAAGTGTGACACTCTAGTGCCAAAGTTTTAAACTCTAGTGCCAAGGTGTGACACTCTAGTGCCAAAGTGTGATGCTCGAGTGCCAGAGTATGACTTTCTATTTCCAAAGTGTGACGCTCTAGTACCAAAGTGGGCTGTTCTATTTTCAATGTGTAAAGATCTAGTGCCAAAGAATGCTGCTCAAGTGCCAAAGTGTGACCCTCTAGTGCTAAAGTGTGACGCTCTAGTACCAAAGTGGGCTGTTCTATTTTCAATGTGTAAAGATCTAGTGCCAAAGAATGCTGCTCAAGTGCCAAAGTGTGACCCTCTAGTGCTAAAGTGTGGCGCTCTAGTGCCAAAGAGGGGCGCTCTAGTGCAAGTGTGACGCTCTAGTGCCAAAGTGTGACGCTATAGTGTCAAAGTGTGACGCTCTAGTGCCAAAGTGTGGAACTCAAGTGCCAATGTGTGACGCTCTAGTGCCAAAGTGTGACGCTATAGTGTCAAAGTGTGACGCTCTAGTGCCAAAGTGTGGAACTCAAGTGCCAATGTGTGACGCTCTAGTGCCAAGGTGTGAAGCTCTACAGCCAAAGTGCGATGATCTAGTGCCAAAGTGTGATGGTCTAATGCAAAAGTGTGACGCTCGACTGCCGAAATGTGAAGCTCTAGTGCAAACGTGTGACGCTCTAGTGCCAAAGTGTGATGCTCTATTTCCTAAGTGTGATGCTCTAGTGCCAAAGTGTGATGATGTAGTGCCAAAGTGTGATGCTATAGTGCCAAAGTGTGAAGCTCTAGTGCAAACGTGTGACGCTCTAGTGCCAAAGTGTGATGCTCTATTTCCTAAGTGTGATGCTCTAGTGCCAAAGTGTGATGATGTAGTGCCAAAGTGTGATGCTATAGTGCCAAAGTGTGGAGCTCTAGTGCCAAAGTGTGATGCTCTAGTGCCAAACTGTGACTCTCTAGTGCCAAAGTGAGACGCTCTAGTGCCAAAGTGTGTCACTCTAATGCCAAAGTGTGACGCTCTAGTGCCAAAGTGTGATGCTCTAGTGCCAAACTGTGACTCTCTAGTGCCAAAGTGAGACGCTCTAGTGCCAAAGTGTGTCACTCTAATGCCAAAGTGTGACGCTCTAGTGCCAACGTTCGACATCTAGTGCCCAAGTGTGACGCTCTAGTATGAAAGTGTGACGCTCTATTGCCAAAGTGTGACTCTCCAGTGCCAAAGTGTGATGCTCTAGTGCCAAAGTGTGAAGCTCTAGTACCCAAGTGTGACGCTCCAGTGCCAAATTGTGAAGGTCTAGTGCCACAGTGTGACGCTCTAGTGCCAAAGTGTGAAGCGCTAGTGCCAAAGTGCGACGCTCTAGTGCCAAATTGTGACGCTCTAATGCCAAAGTGTGGTGCTCTAGAGCCAAAGTGTGATGCTCTAGTGCCAAAGTGTGACGCTCTAGTGCCAATATGTGATGCTCTTGTGCCGAAGTGTGAGGCTCTAGTGCCAATGTTTAAAACTCTAGTGTCAAAGTGTGATGCTCTAGTGCCAGAGTGTGACGCTCTAGTTCCAATGTGTGATTCTGTAGTGCTAATGTCTGACACACTAGTGCCAAATTTTGAAGCTATAGTGCCAACGTGTGACGCTATAGTGCCAAATTGTTACACTCTAGTGCCAAAGTGTGATGCTCTTGTGCCAAAGTGAGAATATCTACTGCCAAAGTGTGACTCTATAGTGCCAAAGTGTGATGCTCTACTACCAAAGTGTGGCTCTCTAGTGCCTAAGTGTGATGCTCTAGTTCCAAAGTGCAACACTATATTGCAAGAGTGTGATGCTATAGTGCCGAAGTGTGACACTCTAGTGCCAAAGTTCGAAACTCTCGTGCCAAAGTGTGAGGCTCTAGTGCCAAAGTGTGACGCTCAAGTGCCAAAGTGTGATGCTCCAGTACCAAAGTGTGAAGGTCAAGTGCCAAAGTGTGACGCTCTAGTGCCAAAGTGTGTAGCGCCAGTGCCAAAGGTTGCTGCTCTATTGCCAATGTGTGACGCTCTAGTGCCAAAGTGTGACGCTCAAGTGCCAAAGTGTGACGCTCTAGTGCAAAAGTGTGTTGCTCTAGTCCCAAATTGTGATGCTCTTGTGCCAAAGGGTGACGCTCTAGTGCCCAAGTGTGTCGCTCTAGTGCCAAAGTGTGATGCTATAGTGCCAAAGTGTGACGCTCTGGTGCCAAAGTGTGAAGCTCTAGTACCAAAGTGTGAAGCTCTTGTGTCAAAGTGTGACGCTCTAGTGCCAAAGTGTGACGCTCTAGTACCAAAGTTCAAAACTATAGTGCCAACGTGTGATGCTCTAGTGCCAATGTGTGACGTTGTAGTGCCGAAGTGTGATGCTCTAGTTCCAAAGGGCGACGCTCTAGTGCCAAAGTGTGAAGCTCTAGTGCCAAAGTGTAACGCTCTGGTGCCAAAGTGTGAAGCTCTAGTGCCAACGTATGACGCTCTAGTACCAAAGTTTGAAGCTCTAGTGCCAAAGTGTGACGCTCAAGTGCCAAAATGTGACGCTCTTGTCTGAAGAATGAAGTGAGTAAGGAAGCCAGGAGCAAATACGAGGAGAAGCAATGGGGCAAACAAGAGTGACGTAGAGCAGAGCGGCACATGCGGACCCAAGGAGTTAGTCGCAGGGCCACGAGAGGAGACGAGGCACTTGAGCTCCAAGGTAGACAAAGTGCAGAGGGGAGATCGTGATAGCGAAGCAAGGCAGGTGATGGAAGTGAAGGGTTGACAGTGGCGAAGCGATTAGTCGTGAGCAAACAGTGATGGACAAAGGCAATGGAAGCGAGAGGCGAGTAGAGCCCGAGCACGGTGGCGAAGCCGCGGATCCAAATGGAACATGATGAAGAGAACTGTTCTGGTTTCTTTCGAGGGAATTAACATCCTCGGTAATATATCACAGAACAGGACAGAGACTAGGCAATTGCTTCTTTTCTGCCAGCCGGACGCAGTTACAACGTGGTCGCAGTTATTAGGGGCGGCTCGCTTCAGGGTCCTTGATCGTGACCGACAATCCGTTGGCGAGGTGGTTTGTGCTCATCCGGTGCGGGACCTGAACCTGAACCTTATTAAGAGCTCGGATTATCCGAGGGAGTATGTCAGTGTTGACTTCAATATTCCGACAGCCCCTCCGAAGTCAACACTGGAGAAGACGTGGGGCACAGGTTAGATACAGGGGTCACCAGGTCTCGGAGAAGTCTTCGTTTGGTTGCCTGATGAGTGGGTGAAGAGAGTGACGCGTGGTGAGGATGAGCGCCTCCTTCAGAAGGGCTTCGACCCAGTCGGCACCAAGAAGGGATATTGAGTTTAGGAGACCAAGGAGCACCTTTCAGAGATTGAACTGGGGAAATTGGATTCTTCCCAGGTTGAGTAGCAGTTAAACTCTCCATTGATGGTAGTTTGTGGAACCATCTCTTCTCTTGTGCAGTTGGTAGGAGTCCCGTAGGCACTCTGGAAGGTGAGAAACAATATCAGTTAGTGCTTGACTAGGTGTTGAACAGTCAATGTGGTAGATTGGCTTCACTGAGGGTTGAACACGAAGAAGAGCTGTGAGTGTGTTGTTACTCTTGGTATGCTCCAATGCAGGGAGTGCTGAGAGGAACTTTTGATTCATCAAGGCCGTTTAGTGAGATGGTCTTGATGGTGATGGTGGTCCAAGGGGATACCGCCGAGCGCTCATTCTCCTTGGTATGATCCCTTAGAGTGGTGATGAGGATGGTGGTGGTGCGGGATGCTCGGGATGAAGGAATGGAGGGCGTTGCCACGACGCCGCGCTCAAAGAGTGCTCTGCCACAGTAAACTCACTGAGTCCAGGGGAAGTGTAGAGAAGCACGGGGACCCAGATAGTCAGGTCCATGTATACATCGGCTTGTCCCACCGGTTAGCTTAATTAAGCAGGGAGACGGGTGGTGTCCGGGTCTAGTGGCGTGTTGACTTTGCCTTTGTTGGCTGCCTTATGCTACGGACGCATGTGCTGGAGAAGAAGTGGGTGTGGTATCCACAAGCGCAAGAGGACGGGTGTTAAGAAGCAGTGAGGTTGTCTACTGCTTCGAGGGGAATAGCGGAGGGGAAAGAAACATGGAATGTGCAGGGATGGAACCACGTGCAGCTTGGGTGCAGGCCACCGCAAGGCAGGCGGCTCAGTTGGGAAACTTCTGCTATCGAGAGGAGGGACTGAAGAAGATGATTGCGGAGCGATGACGAAGTGGGTGCAGGGGCAAGCCTCGTGCGTTGTAGAGGAAGCGGCGTGGGTGCAGGATGTCGCGAGAGTGGTGGTTTAACCGGGGCGGGGCCGTGTGCCGAGCAAAGTTGAGGAAATATAGATGATGATGACGGAGGAACGATGGTTAGCAGAGTGGGCGCACGGGCGAAACTGCGTGCGCTACGACGTAGAGGAGTAGAATGCGTCAAGGGGAAGGCAGTAGCAAACGCGCCGCGAGAAATATGTTTCTGGCGTGGGTGTAGGCTGCTGCCTCGTCTTCCTCCTCGGCCCTCGTCACCAAAACGTGTGGTTGCGGAAGTGGGGGCAAGGGAGGTGGCGGACATGGTGGCGGCAAGAAGGGCACCAAGAAGGGTGCGTGTCGTAACTGCGGCAAGGAGGGCCACTGGGCCCGTGAGTGCACCGAGGATGCAAAGGCCGGCGGCAAGGATGCCAAAGGCAAGAGTGCGCTCCTCAACGGCACTCATAACCACTACCTCGAGAATGCTAACCGGCGATGCCTTGACTCCGAAGCCGAGGAGCATACCCAGGTCGAGAAGGTCGGGTTCATCAACTACACCAAGTCCAGCAAGTCCATGGTGGTCGTGAACGACAAGGTCGAGCCGGCGGCTGGCCAAGGAGACGTGGACGTGGAGGTGGTGGTTGGTGGGAAACGGGTGCAGCGCGTGATCAAGAATGTGCAGCATGTACCTGGCTTTGTTGACATCCTAAGTGTCAGCCGCCTGACTGACAAGGGATACGAGGTGCTCTTCAGGAGAAGAGGGGCAGTCGTGCGGAAGGATGGTGGCGGCGTGACCATGCTGGAGGCTAAGCGTGAGGGAGGCCTCTACATTGTGGAGACCATGGTGATCCCCGCGGCGTCAGATTCAGCAGATTCGCAGGAAGGCACCGTCAACCTGGCCAAAGGAGGGGGAGCTGATCTGGAGCTCTGGCACCAACGACTGGGGCATTCCTCACCCGCAGTCATGAAGGAGATGGCGAAGCGCGAGCTGGTACGCGGCCTCATCATCGACGATGCGGAAGAGGCAACAGATGCAGCAGTGCAAAAAAAGTGCGAGCCTTGCATTTTGGGCAAGGCACGGCGGAAACTGTTCAATGAGAACGTGAATCGTGCCTCGGACCTGCTAGAGGTCGTGCACAGCAACGTGTGCGGACCATTCAAGACGGCGTCAAAGAGCGGCGCGCGTTACTTCGTCACCTTCATTGATGACTACAGCATAAAACTCTTTGTGTACTTCATGAAGCGGAAAGGCGAAGTCTTGGACCGGCTGAAGGAGTATGTCGTCGCGGTGGAGAGGCAGACTGGCCGGAAGGTCAGAGCGCTACGCAGCGACAACGGCGGAGAGTATGTGGGCTGTAGCGGGTGGATGAAGCAGCAGGGCATTAAATGGCAACAAACTACGCCGTATTCGCCTTAGTAAAATGGCGTGGCGGAGCGGGCGAACCAGACGCTGCTGAACATGGTACGGACCATGTTGGTGGATGTGGAATTGCCGCGAAGCTTCTGGGCAGAGGCTGTGCGTACGGCGAGCTACACCATCAACCTCACTCCTACAGCAGTGCTGAAGGGGAGGAGCGGCTGGAAGACGCCGCAGGAGGTTTGGAGCGGGCGCAAGCCAAGTGGGGCACACCTGAAAGTGTTCGGGAGCAAGGCGCATGCGATGGTGCAGGCTGCACAGAGGCGCGACAGCAAGCTGGAGCTGCGGGCAACAGCCAATGTGTTGAACAGTCAACATGGTAGATTGGCTTCACTAAGGGTTGAACACGAAGCAGAGCTGTGACTGTGTTGTTACTCATGGTCTGCTCCAGTGTAGGGAATGCCGAGAGGAACCGTTGATCCATCAATGCCGTTTGGTGAGATGGCCTTTATGGTGATGCTGGTCCAAGGGGATACCGCCGAGAGCTCATTCTCCTTGGTATGATCCCTTAGAGTGGTGATGTGGATGGTGGTGGTACAGGATGCTGGGGATGAAGGAATGGAAGGCGCTGCCATGACTCAACGCTCAAAGAGTGCTATGCCACAGCAAACTCAGTGAGTCCAGGGGAAGTGTAGAGAAGCACCGGGACCGAGGTAGTCAGGTCCATGGATACATCGGCTTGTCCCACCGGTTAGCTTATTGAAGTAGGGAGACGGGTGGTGTCCAGGTCCAGTGGCGTGTTGACTTTACCTTTGTTGGCTGCCTTTTGCTACGGATGCAGGTGCTAGGGACGAAGTGGGTGTGGTATCCACGAGCGTAGTAGGAAGGGTGTTAAGAAGCAGTGAGGTTGTCTGCTGCTTCGAGGGGAAGAGCGGAGGGGAAAGAGACTTGGAATGTGCAAGGATGGAACCACGTGCAGCTTGGGTGCAGGCCACCGCAAGGCAGGCAGCTCAATTGGGAAACTTCTGCTATCGAGAAGAGGGACTGAAGAATATGATTGCGGAGCGATGACGAAGAAGGCGCAGGGACAAGCCTCGTGCGTTGCAGATGAAGCGGCGTGGGCGCAGGTTGTCGCGAGAGTGGTGGTTTAACCGGGCGGGGCCGTGTGCCGAGCAGAGTTGAGGAAATACAGATGATGACGACAGAGGAACGATGGTTAGCAGAGTGGGCGTACGGACAACTCATAACACAAGGTGTGGCTAGTATGCACACCAAACAACCAGAATAGGCATATGTGAGATGATGTCCAGAGAATTTCAGTATAGGTGGTCAACGTTGACCAACCATAACACGAGTCACAAACGGTCAGGAGATGAAACAATGCTATGGAAATATCGGTTCTCAACTACCAAGTACAACGACCTTCAGTCAGTAGTAGCACAGTGTGGCTACCATGCACAATGACTGACCAAAGTAGGCATATGTACTACCTTTGACCAAAGAAATCCGCTGTGTGTGGTCAACGTTGACAACTCATAATACGAGAAAAAAATGGTCAGAGGGGGAAACAATGGTTTGAGAACACCAAGTATCACATAGCAAGCACAAGGGGCTTCAGTACATTATGGCAAGGTGTGGAGACCATGCACGATGACCAACCAAAGTAGGCATATGTCACTGACCATGACCAAATACTCTCGCTAAGTGTGGTAAATTTTGATAATTTATAACGCGAGTCACAAATGGTCAGGGTGGAAGATAATGGTTTGTGCATACTAGATATTGACTGGCAAGTACAAATACCTTCAATATGTAGTGGCACAATGTGGCTTCAATGCACAGTGACCAACCAAAGTATGCATATGTCACTAACCATGACCAAAAGAATTTCACAGTGTGTGGTCAACGTTGAAAACGCATAACACGAGTCACAAATGGTCAGAGGGGAAAAGAATGGGTTGGGAACACTAGTTATCAACTAGAAAGTACAAAGACCTTGAACAAGCAGTGGCACGGAATGGCTAGCGTGCACAGTGACAAACCAAAGGATGCATACGTCACTGACTACGACCGAATCAATCCACTATGTGTGGTCAACATTGACAACTCATAACACGAGTCACAAATGGTCAGAGGGAGAGACAATAGTTTAGGAAGCCTATGTATTGACTATAAAGGAGAAATAACTTCAATACGTAGTGGCACGGTGTGGCTAATATGCACGCCAAACAACCAAACTAGGCATCTGTCACTGATCATGACCAGAGAATTTGAATATGGGTGGTCAACGTTGACCAACCATATCACGAGTCACAAACGGTCAGGAGAGGCAACAATTCTATGGGAATATCGGTTCTCAACTACCAAGTACAGCGACCTTCAGTCAGTAGGTGCATGGAGTGGCTACCATGCACAATGACCGACCAAAGTAGGCATATGTAATGCCTTTGACCAAAGAAATCTGCTGTGTGTGGTGAACGGTGACAGCTCATATACGAGCCACAAATGGTCAGAGGGGGAAACAATGGTTTGGGAACACCAAGTACCAAATAGCAAGCACAAGGGGCGGCGATACGCTGTGGCATGGTGAGCAGACCATGCACGATGACCAACCAAAGTATGCATATGTCACTGATCATGACCAAATAGTGTGACTAAGTATGGTAAACTTTGACAACTCATAACACGAGTCACAAATGGTGAGGGTGGAAGATAATGGTTTGTGAATACTAGTCATTGACTATCAAGTACAAATACCTTCAATATGTAGTGGCACAATGTGGCTTAAATGCACAGTGACTAACCAAAGTATGTATATGTCACTAACCATGACCAACAAATTCCACTTCATGTGGTCAACGTTGAAAATGCATAACACGAGTCACAAATGGTGAGAGGGGAAAACAATGGGTTGGGAACACTAGTTATCAACTAGCAAGTACAAAGACCTTCAACAAGCAGTGGCACGGTATGGCTAGCGTGCACAGTGACCAACCAAAGGATGCATACTTCACTGACTACGACCGAATAAGTCCACTATGTGTGTTCAACATTGACAACTCATAACACGAGTCACAAATGGTCAGAGGGAGAGAAAATGGTTTGGGAAGCCTATGTATTAACTAGAAAGGACACAGAAATTCAATACATAGTTGCACGGTGTGGCAAATATGCACACAAAACAACCAAACTAGGCATATGTCATTGATCATGACCAGAGAAATTCAATATGGGTGGTCAACGTTGACCAACCATAACACGAGTCACAAACGGTCATGAGATGAAACAATGCTATGGGAATATCCGTTCTCAACTACCAAGTACAACGACCTTCAGTCAGTAGTAGCACGGTATGGCTACCATGCACATAACCGACGAAAGTAGGCATATGTACTGCCTTTGACGAAAGAAATCCGCTTTGTGTGGTCAACGCTGTCAACTCATGGTACGAGTCACAAATGGTCAGAGGGGGAAACAATGGGTTGGGAATACCAAGTATCACAAAGCAAGCACAATGGGCTTCAATACGTTGTGGCACGGCGTGGACACCATGCACGATGACCAACCAAAGTAGGTATATGTCACTGACCATGACCAAATATTCTCACTAAGTGTGGTAAACGTTGACAACTCAGAACACGGGTCACAAATGGTCAGGGTGGAAGGTAATGGTTTGTGAATACTAGTTATTGACTAGCAAGAACAGATACCCTCAATATGTAGTGGCACAATGTGGCTTAAATGCACAGTGACCAACCAAAGTATGCATATGTCACTAACCATGACCAAAAGAATTTCACAGTGTGTGGTCAACGATGAAAGCGCATAACACGAGTCACAAATGGTCAGAGGGGAAAACAATGGTTTGGGAACACTAGTTATCAACTAGAAAGTACAAAGACCTTCAACAAGCAGTGGCACAGTATGGCTAGCGTGCACAGTGACCAACCAAAGGATGCATACGTCACTGACTAATACCGAATAAGTCCACTATGTGTGGTCAACACGGACAACTCGTAACACAAGTCACAAATGGTCAGAGGGAGAGACAATGGTTTAATAAGCCTATGTATTGACTAGAAAGGACAAAGAACTTCAATACGCAGTGGCACGGTGTGGCTAATATGCACACCAAACAACCAGACTAGGAATATGTCAGATGATGTCCAAAAAATTTCAATATGGGTGGTCAACGTTGACCAACCATAACACGAGTCACAAACGGGCAGGAGATGAAACAATGCTATGCAAATATCGGTTATCAACTACCAAGTAGAACGACCTTCATTCAGTAGTAGCACGGTGTGGCTACCATGCACAATGACCGACCAAAGTAGGCATATGTACTGCCTTTGACCAAAGAAATCCGCTGTGTGTGGTCAACGTTGACAACGCATAATACGAGTCACAAATGGTCAGAGGGGGACAGAATGGTCTGGGAACACCAAGTATAAAATAGCAAGCACAAGGGCCTTCAATACCTTGTGGCACGGTGTGGGGACCATGCACGATGACCAACCAAAGTAGGCATATGTCACTGACCATGACCAAATACTGTCACTAAGTGTAGTAAACTCTACCAACTCATAACACGAGTCACAAATGATCAGTGTGGAAGATAATGGTTTGTGAATACTAGTTATTGACTATCAAGTACAAATACCTTCAATATGTAGTGGCACAATGTGGATTCAATGCACAGTGACCAACCAAAGAATGCATATGTCACGAACCATGACCAATTAATTTCACTTCATGTGGTCAACGTTGAAAACGCATAACACGAGTCACAAATGGTGAGAAGGGAAAATACTAGGTTGGGAACACTAGTGATCAACTAGCAAGTACAAAGACCTTCAACAAGCAGTGGCACGGTATGGCTAGCGTGCACAGGGACCAACCGTAGGATGCATACGTCACTGACTACGACCGAATAAGTCCACTATGTTTGGTCAACATTGACAACTCATAACACGAGTCACAAATGGTCAGAGGGAGAGACAATGCTTTGGGAAGCCTACGTATTGACTAGATTTGACAAAGAACTTCAATACATAGTGGCACGGTGTGGCTAATATGCACACCAAACAACCAAACTAGGCATATGTCACTGATCATGACCAGATAATTTCAATATGGGTGGTCAACGTTGACCAACCAGAACACGAGTCACAAATGGTCAAGAGAGGAAACAATGATATGGGAATATCGGTTCTGAACTACCAAGTACAACGACCTTCAGTTAGTAGTAGCACGGTGTGGCTACCATGCACAATGACCGACCAAAGTAGGCATATGTACTTCCTTTGACCAAAGAAATCCGCTTTGTGTGGTCAACGCTGACAACGCATAATACGAGTCACAAATGGTCAGAGGGGGAAACAATGGTTTGGGAACACCAAGTATCACATAGCAAGCACAAGGGACTTCAATAGGTTGTGGCACGGTGTGGAGACCATGCACGATGACCAATCAAAGTAGGCATATGTCACTGACCATGACCAAATAATGTCACTAAGTGTGGTAAACTTTGACAGCTCATAACATGGGTCACAAATGGTCAGGGTGGAAGGTAATGATTTGTGAATACTAGTTATCGACTAGCAAGTACACATACCTTCATTATGTAGTGGCACAATGTGGCTTGAATGCAGAGTGACCAACCAAAGTATGCATATGTCACAGACCATGACTAAAAGAATTTCATAGTGTGTGGTCAACATTGAAAACGCATAACATGAGTCACTAATGGTCAGAGGGGAAAATAATGGTTTGGGAACACTAGTTATCAAGTAGCAAGTACAAAGACCTTCAACAAGCAGTGGCACGGTATGGCTAGCATGCAGAATGACCAACCAAAGGATGCATACGTCACTCACTACGACCGAATAAGTCCACTATGTGTGGTCAACATTGACAACTCGTAACACGAGTCACAAATGGTCAGAGGGAGAGACAATGGTTTAAGAAGCCTATGTATTGACTAGAAAGGACAAAGAACTTCAATACGTAGTGGCACGGTGTGGCTAATATGCACACCAAACAACCAGACTAGGCATATGTCAGATGATGTCCAGAGAAGTTCAATATGGGTGGTAAACGTTGACGAACCATAACACGAGTCACAAACGGTCAGGAGATGAAACAATGCTATGCAAATATCGGTTCTCAACTACCAAGTACAACAACCTTGAGTCACTAGTAGCACGGTGTGGCTACCATGCACAATGACCGACCAAAGTAGGCATATGTACTGCCTTTGACCAAAGAAATCCGCTGTGTGTGGTCAACATTGACAACTCATAACACGATTCACAAATGGTCAGAGGGGGAAAGAATGGTTTGAGAACACCAAGTATCAAATAGCAAGCACAAGGGGTTTCAATACGCTGTTGCACAGTGTGGAGATCATGCACGATGACCAACCAAAGTAGGCATATGTCACTGACCATGACCAAATAATGTCACTAGGTGTGGTAAACTTTGACAACTCATAGCACGAGTCACAAAAGGTCAGGGTGGAAGAGAATTGTTTGTGAATACTAGTTATTGACTAGCAAGTACAAATACCTTCAATATGCAGTGGCACAATGTGGCTTCAATGCACAGTGCTCAACCAAAGTATGCATATGTCATGAACCATGACCAACAAATTTCACTTCATGTGGTCAACGTTGAAAACGCATAACACGAGTCACAAATGGTCAGAGGGGAAAACAATGGGTTGGGAACACTAGTTATCAACTAGCAAGTCCAAATACATTCAACAAGTAGTGGCACGGTATGGCTAGCGTGCACAATGACCAACCAAATGATGCATGCGTCACTGAATACGACCAAAGAAGTCCACTATGTGTGGTCAACATTGACAACTCATAACACGAGTCACAAATGGTCAGAGGGAGAGACAATGGTTTGGGAAGCCTATATATGGACTAGAAAGGACAAAGAACTTCAATACGTAGTGGCACGGCGTGGCTAATATGCACACCAAACAACCAAACTAGGCATATGTCACTGATCATGACCAGAGAGTTTCAATGTGGGTGGACAATGTTGACCAACCATAACACGAGTCACAAACGGTCAGGAGAGAAAACAATGATATGGGAATATTGGTTCTCAAGTACCAAGTACAACGACCTTCAGTCAGTAGTAGCACGGAGTGGCTGCCATGCACAATGACCGACCAAAGTAGGCATATGTACTGCCTTTGACCAAAGAAATCCGTTGTGTGTGGTCAACGCTGACAACTCATAATACGAGTCACAAATGGTCAGAGGGGAAACAATGATTTGGGAACACCAAGTATCACATAGCAAGCACAAGGGGCTTCAATACGTTGTGGCGCGGTGTGGAGACCATGCACGATGACCAACCAAAGTAGGCATATGTCACTGACAATGACCAAATAATGTCACTATGTGTGGTAAACGTTGACAACTCATAACACGGGTCACAAATGGTCAGGGTGGAAGGTAATGGTTTGTGAATACTAGTTATCGACTAGCAAGTACAGATACCTTCAATATGTAGTGGCACAATGTGGCTTCAATGCACAGTGACCAACCAAAGTATGCATATGTCATAAACCATGACCAAAAGAATTTCACAGTGTGTGGTCAACGTTGAAAACGCATAACACGAGTCACAACTGGTCAGATGGGAAAACAATGGTTTGGGAACACTATTTATCAACTAGCAAATACAAAGACCTTCAACAAGCAGTGGCACGATATGGCTAGCGTGCATAGTGATCAACCAAAGGATGCATACGTCACTGACTACGACCGAATAAGTCCACTATGTGTGGTCAACTTTGACAACTCGTAACACGAGTTACAAATGGTCAGAGGGAGAGACAATGGTTTAAGAAGCATCCGTATTGACTATAAAGGACAAATAACTTCAATACGTAGTGGCACGGTGTGGCTAAAATGCACACCATACAACCAGACTAGGCATATGTGAGATGATGTCCATAGAATTTCAATATGGGTGGTCAACGTTGACCTACCATAACACGACTCACAAACAGTCAGGAGATGAAACAATGCTATGGAAATATCGGTTATCAACTACCAAGTACAACGACCTTCAGTCAGTAGTAGCACGGTGTGGCTACCATGCA
>SZWC01001690.1:30163-51858 GCA_023375785.1 Penium margaritaceum | reverse complement strand
CAGAGGGGACACAATGGTTTGAGAACACCAAGTATCACATAGCAAGCACAAGGGGCTTCAAAATGTGTGGCACGGTGAGGAGACCATGCACAATGACCAACCAAAGTAGGCATATGTTACTGACCATGACCAAATAATGTCACTAAGTGTGGTAAACTTTGACAACTCAGAACACGAGTCATAAATGGTGAGGGTGGAAGAGGATGGTTTGTGAATACTAGATATCGACTAGCAAGTACAAATACCTTCAATATGTAGTGGCACAATGTGGCTTCAATGAACAGTGACCAACCAAAGTAAGCATATGTCACTAACCATGACCAACAATTTTCACTTACTGTGGTCAACGTTGAAAACGCATAACACGAGTCACAAATGGTCAGTGGGGAAAACAATGCGTTGGGAACAATAGTTATCAACTAGCAAGTACAACGACCTTCAACAAGCAGTGGCACGGTATGGCTAGCGTGCACAGTGGCCAACCAAAGGATACATACGTCACTGACTACGACCGAATAAGTCCATTGTGTGTGTTCAACATTGACAACTCATAACACGAGTCACAAATGGCCAGAGGGAGAGACAATGGTTTGGGAAGCCTATGTATTGACTAGAAAGGACAAAGAACTTCAATACATAGTGGCACGGTTTGGCAAATATGCACACCAAACAACCAAACTAGGCATATGTCACTGATCATGACCAGAGAATTTCAATATGGGTGGTCAACGTTGACCAACCATAACACGATTCACAAATGGTCAGGAGAGGAAACAATGCTCTGGGAAAATCGGTTCTCAACTACCAAGTACAACAACCTTCAGTCAGTAGTAGCACGGTGTGGCTACCATGCACAATGACCGACCAAAGTAGGCATATGGTCAGCCTTTGACCAAAGAAATCCGCTGTGTGTGGTTAACGTTGACAACTCATAATACGAGTCACAAATGGTCAGAGGGGGAAACAATGGTTTGGGAATACCAAGTATCACATAGCAAGCACAAGGGGCTTCAATACGTTGTGGCACGGTGTGGGGACCATGCACGATGACCAACCAAAGTAGGCATATGTTACTGACCATGACCAAATAATGTCACTAAGTGTGGTAAACTTTGACAACTCAGAACACGAGTCACAAATGGTCAGGGTGGAAGATAATGGTTTGTGAATACTAGTTATCAACTAGCAAGTACAACGACCTTCAACAACCAGTGGCACGGTATGGCTAGCGTGCACAGCGGCCAACCAAAGGATACATACGTCACTGACTCCGACCGAATAAGTCCATTGTGTGTGTTCAACATTGACAACTCATAACACGAGTCACAAATGGCCAGAGGGAGAGACAATGGTTTGGGAAGCCTATGTATTGACTAGAAAGGACAAAGAACTTCAATACATAGTGACACGGTTTGGCAAATATGCACACCAAACAACCAAACTAGGCATATGTCACTGATCATGACCAGAGAATTTCAATATGAGTGGTCAACGTTGACCAACCATAACACGATTCACAAATGGTCAGGAGAGGAAACAATGCTCTGGGAAAATCGGTTCTCAACTACCAAGTACAACGACCTTCGGTCAGTAGTAGCACGGTATGGATACCATGCACAATGACCGACCAAAGTAGGCATATGTACTGCATTTGACCAAATAAATCCGCTTTGTGTGGTCAACGCTGACAACTCATAATACGAGTCACAAATGGTCAGAGGGGGAAACAATGGTTTGGGAATACCAAGTATCACATAGCAAGCACAAGGGGCTTCAATACGTTGTGGCACGGTGTGGGGACCATGCACGATGACCAACCAAAGTAGGCATATGTCACTAAACATGACCAAATAATGTCAATAAGTGTGGTAGACTTTGACAACTCATAACACAGGTCACAAATGGTCAGGGTGGAAGGTAATGGTTTGTGAATACTAGTTATCGACTAGCAAGTACAAATACCTTCAATATGTAGTTGCAAAATGTGGTTTCAATGCACAGTGACCAACCAAAGTATGCATATGTCACAAACCATGACCAAAATAATTTCAGAGTGTGTGGTCAACGTTGAAACGCATAACATGAGTCACAAATGGTCAGAGGGGAAAAAAATGGTTTGGGATCACTTGTTATTGACTAGCAAGTACAAAGAACTTCAACAAGCAGTGGCACGGTATGGCTAGCATGCACAGTGACCAACCAAAGGATGCATACGTCACTGACTGAGACCGAATAAGTCCACTATGCGTGGTCAACATTGACAACTCGTAACACGAGTCACAAATGGTCAGAGGGAGAGACAATGGTTTAAGAAGCCTATGTATTGACTAGAAAGGACAAAGGAATTCAATACGTAGTGGCACGGTGTGGCTAATATGCACACCAAATAACCAGACTAGGCATATGTCAGATGATGTCCAGAAAATTTCAATATGGGTGGTCAACGTTGACCAACCATAACACAAGTCACAAGCGGTCAGGAGATGAAACAATGTTATGCAAAGATCGGTTCTCAACTACCAAGTACGACCTTCAGTTAGTAGTAGCACGGTGTGGCTACCATGCACAATGACCGACCAAAGTAGGCATATGTTCTGCCTTTGACCAAAGAAATCCGCTGTGTGTGGTTAACGTTGACAACTCATAATACGAGTCACAAATGGTCAGAGGGGGAAAGAATGGTCTGGGAACACCAAGTGTCAAATAGCAAGCACAAGGGGCTTCAATACGTTGTGGCACGGTGTGGAGACCATGCACGATGACCATTCAAAGTAGGCATATGTCACTGACCATGACCAAATACTGTCACTAAGCGTGGTTAACATTGACAACTCATAACACGAGTCACAAATAGTGAGGGTGGACGAGAATGGGTTGTGAATACTAGTTATCGACTAGCAAGTACAAAAACCTTCAATATGTAGTGGAACACTGTGGCTTCAATGCACAGTGACCAACCAAAGTATGCATATGTCACAAACCATGACGAACAAATTTCACTTCATCTGGTCAACGTTGAAAACGCATAACACGAGTCACAAATGGTCAGAGGGGAAAACAATGGGTTGGGAACACTAGTTATCAACTAGCAAGTATAAAGGCCTTCAACAAGCAGTGGCACGGTATGGCTAGCGTGCAGAGTGACCAACCAAAGGATGCATACGTCACTGACTTCGACCAAATAAGTCCACTATATGTGGTCAACATTGACAACTCATAACACGAGTCACAAATGGTCAGAGGGAGAGACAATGGTTAAGAAGCCTATGTGCTGACTAGAAAGGACAAAGAGCTTAAATACGTAGTGGCATGGTGTGGCTTATATGCACACCAAACAACCAAACTAGGCATATGTCACTGATCATGACCGGAGAATTTCAGTATGGGTGGTCAACGTTGACCAACCATAACACGAGTCACAAACGGGCAGGAGAGGAAACAAAGCTATGGGAATATCGGTTTTCAACTACGAAGTACAACAACCTTCAGTCAGTAGTTGCATGGTGTGGCTACCATGCACAATGACCGACCAAAGTAGTCACATGTACTGCCTTTGAGCAAAGAAATATTCTGTGTGTGGTCAACATTGACAACTCATATACGAGTCACAAATGGTCAGAGGGAGAAACAATGGTTTGGGAACACCAAGTATGAAATAGCAAGCACAAGGGGCTATAATACGCTGTGGCACGGTGAGGAGACCATGCACGATGACCAACCAAAGTAGGCATATGTCACTAACCATGACCAAATAACGTCACTAAGTGTGGTAAACTTTGACAACTCATAACACGAGTCACAAATGGTCAGGGTGGAAGATAATGGTTTGTGAATACTAGTTATCAACTAGCAAGTACAAATACCTTCAATATGTAGTGGCACAATGTGGCTTCAATGCACAGTGAACAACCAAAGTATGTATATGTCACTAACCATGACCAAAAAATTTCACTTCATGTGGTCAACGTTGAAAATGCATAACACGAGTCACAAATGGTCAGAGGGGAAAACAATGGGTTGGGAACACTAGTTATCAACTAGCAAGTACAAAGACCTTCAACAAGCAATGGCACGGTATGGCTAGCGTGCACAGTGGCCAACCAACGGATGCATACATCACGGACTACGACCGAATAAGTCCAATATGTGTGTTCAACATTGACAACTCATAGCACGAGTCACAAATGGTCAGAGGGAGAGACAATGGTTTGGGAAGCCTATGTATTGACTAGAAAGGACAAAGAACTTCAATACATAGTGGCACGGTTTGGCAAATATGTACACGAAACAACCAAACTAGGCATATGTCACTGATCATGACCAGAGAATTTCAATATGGGTGGTCAGCGTTGACCAACCATAACACGAGTCACAAGCGGTCATGAGAGGAAACAATGCTCTGGGAATATCGGTTCTCAACTATCAAGTACAACGACCTTCATTCAGTAGTAGCACGGTATGGATACCATGCACAATGACCGACCAAAGTAGGCATATGTATTGCCTTTGACCAAAGAAATCCGCTTTGTGTGGTCAACGCTGACAACTCATAATACGAGTCACAAATGGTCAGAGGGGGAAACAATGGTTTGGGAATACCAAGTATCACATAGCAAGTACAGGGGGCTTCAATACGTTGTGGCACGGTGTGGGGACCATGCACGATGACCAACCAAAGTAGGCATATGTCACTAAACATGACCAAATAATGTGTGGTAAACTTTGACAACTCATAACACGGGTCAAAAATGTTCAGTGTGGAAGGTAATGGTTTATGAATACTAGTTATCGACTAGCAAGTACAAATACCTTCAATATGTAGTGGCACAATGAGGCTTCAATGCACAGTGACCAACCAAAGTATGCATATGTCACAGAACATGACCAAAAGAATTTCACAGTGTGTGGTCAACGTTGAAAACGCATAACATAAGTCACAAATGGTCAGAGGGGAAAACAATGGTTTGGGAACACTAGTTACCAAATAGCAAGTACAAAGACCTTCAACAAGCAGTGGCACAGTATGGCTAGCGTGCATAGTGACCAACCAAAGGATGCATACGTTACTGACTACGACTGAATAAGTCCACTATGTGTGGTCAACATTGACAACTCGTAACACGATTCACAAATGGTCAGAGGGAGAGACAATGGTTTGGGAAGCCTATATATCGACTAGAAAGGAAAAGGAACTTCAATACGTAGTGGCACGGTATGGCTAATATGCACACCAAACCACCAAAATAAGCACATGTCACTAATCATGACCACAGAATTTAAACATGGGTAGTCAACGTTGACCAACCAAAACACGAGTCACAAACGGTCAGGATAGGAAACAATGCTATGGGAATATCGGTCCTCAACTACCAAGTACAACGACCTTCAGTCAGTAGTAGCACGGTGTGGCTACCATGCACAATGACCGACCAAAGTAGGCATATGTACTGCCTTTGACCAAAGAAATCCATTGTGTGTGGTGAACGCTGACAACTCATAATACGAGTCACAAATGGTCAGAGGGAGAAACAATGGTTTGGGAACACCAAGTATCACAGAGCAAGCACAAGTGGCTTCAATACGTTGTGGCACGGTATGGAGACCATGCACGATGACCAACCAAAGTAGGCATATGTCACAGACAATGACCAAATAATGTCACTAAGTGTGGTAAAATTTGACAACTCATAAAACAAATGTGTGACGCTCTAGTGCCAAAGTGTGATGCTCTAGTGCCAAAGCGTGACGCTCTAATGCCAACGTTTGGAGCTCTAGTGCCAACGTGTGACACTCTACTGCCAAAGTGTGATGCTATAGTGCCAAAGTGTGATGCTCTAGTGCCAAAGCGTGACGCTCTAATGCCAACGTTTGGAGCTCTAGTGCCAACGTGTGACACTCTACTGCCAAAGTGTGATGCTATAGTGCCAAAGTGTGACGCTCTAGTGCCAAAGTGTGGAGCTCTAGTGCCAAAGTGTGATGCTCTAGTGCCCAGGTGTGACGCTCCAGTGCCAAAGAGTGATGATATAGTGCCAAAGTCTGACGCTCTAGTGCCAGAGTTTGAAGCTCTAGTGCCAAAGTGTAATGCTCTAATGCCAAAGTGTCACACTCTAGTGCCAAAGTATGATGCCCTAGTGCCAAAGTGTGAATCTCTGGTACCAAAGTGTGATGCTCTAGTACCGAAGTGTAGAGCTCTAGTACCAAAGTCTGACACTCTAGTGCCAAAATGTGACGATCTAGTTCCAAAGTGAGACACTCTATTGCCAATGTGTGAAGCTCTAGTGCCAAAGTGTAACGCTCTGGTGCCAAAGTGTGAAGCTCTAGTGCCAAAGTATGATGCTCAAGTGCCAAAGTGTGAATCTCTAGTGCCAAAGATTGACGCTCAAGTGCCCAAGTGTGACGCTCTAGTGCCATATTGTGACGTTCTAGTACCAAAGTGTGAAGGTGTAGTGCAAAAGTGTGATGCTCTAGTGCCAAAGATTGACGCTCAAGTGCCCAAGTGTGACGCTCTAGTGCCATATTGTGACGTTCTAGTACCAAAGTGTGAAGGTGTAGTGCAAAAGTGTGATGCTCTAGTGCCCAACGTGTGACGTTCTAGTGCCAAAGTGTGACACTCTAGTGCCAAAGTGTGACACTCTTGTGCCAAAGGGTGACGCTCTAGTGCCAAAGTATGATTTTCTGGTGCCAAACTGTGAAGGTATAGTGCAAACGTGTAATGCTCTAGTGCCAAAGTGTGATGCTCTAGAGCCAAAGTGTGACGCTCTAGTGGCAAAGTGAGACGCTCTAGTGCCAAAGTGTGACGCTCTAGTGCCCAAGTGTGACGCTCTAGTGGCAAAGTGTGACGCTCTAGTGCCAAAGTTCATTGTGGCACTAGTGTGTCACAATGTGGCATTAGAGCTTCACACGTTGGCACAGGAGCTTCCAACATGCGAAGCTCCTATGCCAACGTGTGAAGCTCTAGTGAAGCCGGGTCACAGAAACCAAAGCCGGGTCAGAGAGGGTCCAAAGCTGGGTCACACTAACCAAAGCCGGGTCACACAAACCAAAGCCGGGTCACAGAAACAAAAGCCGGGTCACAAAAACCAGACCCGGGTCACGGAAACGAAAATCGGGTCACAAAAATCAAAGCCGGGTCACATAAACCAAAGCCGGGTAACATAAACCAAAGCCGGGTCACAGAAACCAAAGCCGGGTCACAGAGGGTCCAAAGCTGGGTCACAGAAACCAAAGACGAGTCACAGAAGCCAAAGCCGGGTCACATAAACCAAAGCCGGATCATAGAAACCAAAGCCAGGTCACAAAAACCAAAGCCGGGTCACAGAAACCAAAGACGAGTCACAGAAGCCAAAGCCGGGTCACATAAACCAAAGCCGGATCATAGAAACCAAAGCCAGGTCACAAAAACCAAAGCCGGGTCACAGAGGGTCCAAAGCCGGGTCACAGAAACCAAAGACGAGTCAATGAAACCAAAGCCGGGTCACATAAACCAAAGCCGAGTCACAGAAACCAAAACCAGGTCATAGAAACAAAAGCCGGGTCACATAAACAAAGGCCAAGTCACAAAAACCAAAGCCGGGTCAGAGAAACCAAAGCCAGGACACGGAAACCAAAGCCGGGTTTTAAAACCCAAAGCCGGGTCACATAAACCAAAGCCAAGTCGCATAAACCAATGCCAGGTCACAAAAACCAAAGCCGGGTCACAGAAACCAAAGACAGGTCACGGAAACCAAAGCCGGGTCACATAAACCAAAGCCGGGTCACAGAAACCAAAGCCGGGTAACATAAACCAATGCCGGGTCACAAAAACCAAAGCCGGGTCACTGAGGGTTCAAAGCTGGGCCATGGAAACCAAAGACGAGTCAAATAAACCAAAGCCGGGTCACAAAAACCAAAGCCAGGTCACAGAAACCAAAGCCGGGTCACAGAAACCAAAGACGAGTCACATGAACCAAAGCCGGGTCACAGAAACCAACGCCGGATTACAGAAACCAAAGCCGGGTCACAAAAACCAAAGCCGGGTCACAGAAACCAAAGCCGGGTCACAGAAACCAAAGCCGGGTCACCGAAACCAAAGCCGGGTCAAATAAACCAAAGCCGGGTCACAGAAACCATAGTCGGGTCACAGAAACCAAAGCCGGATCACAAAAACCAAAGCGGGGTCACAGCAACCAAAGCCAGGTCACGGAAACCAAAGCCGGGACACAGAAAACAAAGCCGGGTCACAGAGACACACGCCGGGTCACAGACACTAAAGCCGGGTCACAGACACTAAAGCCGGGTCACAAAAACCATAGCCGGGTCACATAAACCAAAGCCGGGTCATAGAAACCAAAGCCAGGTCACACAAACCAAAGCCGGGTCACAGAGACACACGCCGGGTCACAGACACTAAAGCCGGGTCACAGACACTAAAGCCGGGTCACAAAAACCATAGCCGGGTCACATAAACCAAAGCCGGGTCATAGAAACCAAAGCCAGGTCACACAATCCAAAGCCGGGTCATAGAAACCAAAGCCGGGTCACAGAAACCAGAGCCGGGTCACACAAACCAGAGCCGGGACACACAAACCAAAGCCGGGTCACAAAAACCAAAGCGTGGCCACAAAAACCAAAGCCGGGTCACAGAAACGGAAGCCGGATCACAGTGACCAAAGCTTGGTCACAGTAAGCAAAGCCGGGTCACATAAACCAAAGCCGGGTCACAAAAACCGAAGCCGGGGCACATAAATCAAAGCCAGGTCACGGAAACCAAAGCCGGGTCACTGAAACCAAAGCCAGGTCATTGAAACCAAAGCCGGGTCACAAAAACCAAAGCTGGGTCACAGCAACCAAAGCCGGGTCACAGAAACCAAAGCCGGGTCACAGAAACCAAAGCCGGGTCACAGAAACAAAAGCCGGGTCACAGAAACAAAAGCAGAGTCACGGAAAACAAACCAAGTTCATAGAAAGCAAAGCCGGGTCACACAANGGTCACAAAAACCAAAGCCTCGTCACATAAACCAAAGCAGGGTCACAGAAACCAAAGTCGGGTCACAGAAACCAATGCCGGGTCACAGACACGAAATCCATGTCACGAAAACCAAAGCCGGGTCACAGAAACCAAAGCCGGGTCATAAAAACCAAACCCGGGTCACAGAAACCAAAGCCGGGCCACAGAAACCAAAGTCGGGTCACAGAAACCAAAGCCGATTCACATAAACCAAAGCCGGGTCAACGAACCAAAGCCAAAGCACAGAAACCAAAGCCCAGTCATAGAGACCAACGCCATGTCAGAGAAACCAAAGCCGGGTCACAGAAAGCAAAGCCGGGTCACAGAAACAAAAGCAGAGTCACGGAAAACAAACCAAGTTCATAGAAAGCAAAGCCGGGTCACAGAAACAAAAGCAGAGTCACGGAAAACAAACCAAGTTCATAGAAAGCAAAGCCGGGTCACAGAAACAAAAGCAGAGTCACGGAAAACAAACCAAGTTCATAGAAAGCAAAGCCGGGTCACAGAAACAAAAGCAGAGTCACGGAAAACAAACCAAGTTCATAGAAAGCAAAGCCGGGTCACAGAAACAAAAGCAGAGTCACGGAAAACAAACCAAGTTCATAGAAAGCAAAGCCGGGTCACAGAAACAAAAGCAGAGTCACGGAAAACAAACCAAGTTCATAGAAAGCAAAGCCGGGTCACAGAAACAAAAGCAGAGTCACGGAAAACAAACCAAGTTCATAGAAAGCAAAGCCGGGTCACAGAAACAAAAGCAGAGTCACGGAAAACAAACCAAGTTCATAGAAAGCAAAGCCGGGTCACAGAAACAAAAGCAGAGTCACGGAAAACAAACCAAGTTCATAGAAAGCAAAGCCGGGTCACAGAAACAAAAGCAGAGTCACGGAAAACAAACCAAGTTCATAGAAAGCAAAGCCGGGTCACAGAAACAAAAGCAGAGTCACGGAAAACAAACCAAGTTCATAGAAAGCAAAGCCGGGTCACAGAAACAAAAGCAGAGTCACGGAAAACAAACCAAGTTCATAGAAAGCAAAGCCGGGTCACAGAAACAAAAGCAGAGTCACGGAAAACAAACCAAGTTCATAGAAAGCAAAGCCGGGTCACAGAAACAAAAGCAGAGTCACGGAAAACAAACCAAGTTCATAGAAAGCAAAGCCGGGTCACAGAAACAAAAGCAGAGTCACGGAAAACAAACCAAGTTCATAGAAAGCAAAGCCGGGTCACAGAAACAAAACCCGGGTCAGAGAAACCAAAGTCGGGTCACAGAAACCACAGTCGAGTCACAGAAACCAAAGCCGGGCCACAGAAACCAAAGTCGGGTCACAGAAACCAAAGCCGATTCACATAAACCAAAGCCGGGTCAACGAACCAAAGCCAAAGCACAGAAACCAAAGCCCAGTCATAGAGACCAACGCCATGTCAGAGAAACCAAAGCCGGGTCACATAATGCAAAGCCGGATCGCAGAAACATAAGCCGGGTCACAGCAACCAAAGCCAGGTCACAGAACCAAAGCCGAGTCAAAGAAACCAAAGCCAGGTCACATAAACCAGAGCGGGGTCACAAAAACCAAAGCCGGGTCACTGAAACCAAAGCCTGGTCATAAAAACCAAAGCAGGGTCCCAGAAACCAAAGTCGGGTCACAAAAACCAAAGCCGGGTCACAGAAACCAGAGCCGGGTCACAGAAACCAGAGCCGGGTCACATAAACCAAAGCCGAGTCACAGAAACCAAAGCCGGTTCACATAAACCAAAGCTGGGTCACAGAAACCAAAACCGGGTCACAGAAACCAGAGCCGGGTCACAGAAACTAAAGCTGGGTCACAGAAACCAAAGGTGGGTCACGAAAACCAAAGCCGGGTCACAGAAACCAAAGCCGGGTCACATAAACATAAACCGGGTCAGAGAAACCAAAGCCAGGTCACAGAAACCAAAGTAGGGTCACAGAAACCAAAGCCGGGTCACATAAAGAAAAGCCGGGTCGTAGAAACCAATGCCGGGTCACAGAAACCAAAGCCGGGTCACATAAACCAAAGCCGGGTCACATAAACCAAAGCCAGGTCATTGAAACCAAAGCCAGGTCACATAAACCAAATTCGGGTCATAGCAACCAAAGCCGGGTCACATAAACCAAAGCCGGGTCACATAAACAAAAGCCGAGTCATAGAAAACAAAGCTGGATCACATAAAGCAAAGCCGGGTCACACAAACCAAAGGAGGGACACATAAACCAAAGCCAGGTCAGAGAAACGAAAACCGAATCACAGAAACCAAAGCCGGGTCACAGAAACCAAAGCTAGGTCACAGAGACCAAAGTCAGGTAATACAAACCAAAGCCGGGTCACAGAAACTGAAGCTGCGTCACAGAGGGTCCAAAGCTGGGTCACAGAAACCAAAGACGAGTCATAGAACCAAAGCCGGGTCACAGAAACAAAAGCCGGGTCACAAAAACCAAAGCCGGATTACAGAAACCAAAGCCGGGTCACACAAACCAAAGCAGGGCCACAGAAACCAAAGCCGGGTGACAGAGGGTCCAAAGCCGGGTCACAGCAACCAAAGACGACTCACATAAACCAAAGCCATATCACAAAAACCAAAGCCGGGTCACAGAAACCAAAGCCGGATTACAGAAACCAAAGCCGGGTCACAGAAACTGAAGCCGGGTCACAAAAACCAAAGCCGGGTCACAGAAAGCAAAGCCGGGTCACAGAAACAAAACCCGGGTCAGAGAAACCAAAGTCGGGTCACAGAAACCAAAGCCGGGTCACAAAAACCAAAGCCGGGTCACAGAAAGCAAAGCCGGGTCACAGAAACAAAACCCGGGTCAGAGAAACCAAAGTCGGGTCACAGAAACCACAGTCGGGTCACAAAAACCAAAGCCGGATCACAAAAACCAAAGCGGGGTCACAGCAACCAAAGCCAGGTCACGGAAACCAAAGCCGGGACACAGAAAACAAAGCTGGGTCACAGAGACACACGCCGGGTCACAGACACTAAAGCCGGGTCACAGACACTAAAGCCGGGTCACAAAAACCATAGCCGGGTCACATAAACCAAAGTTGGGTCATAGAAACCAAAGCCAGGTCACACAATCCAAAGCCGGGTCATAGAAACCAAAGCCGGGTCACAGAAACCAGAGCCGGGTCACACAAACCAGAGCCGGGACACACAAACCAAAGCTGGGTCACAGAAACCAAAGCGTGGCCACAAAAACCAAAGCCGGGTCACAGAAACCGAAGCCGGATCACAGTGACCAAAGCTTGGTCACAGTAAGCAAAGCCGGATCACATAAACCGAAGCCGGGTCACAAAAACCGAAGCCGGGGCACAGAAATCAAAGCCAGGTCACGGAAACCAAAGCCGGGTCACTGAAACCAAAGCCAGGTCATTGAAACCAAAGCCGGGTCACAAAAACCAAAGCTGGGTCACAGCAACCAAAGCCGGGTCACAGAAACCAAAGTCAGGTCACAGAAACCAAAGTCAGGTCACAGAAACCAAAGTCAGGTCACAGAAACCAAAGTCAGGTCACAGAAACCAAAGTCAGGTCACAGAAACCAAAGTCAGGTCACAGAAACCAAAGTCAGGTCACAGAAACCAAAGTCAGGTCACAGAAACCAAAGTCAGGTCACAGAAACCAAAGTCAGGTCACAGAAACCAAAGTCAGGTCACAGAAACCAAAGTCAGGTCACAGAAACCAAAGTCAGGTCACAGAAACCAAAGTCAGGTCACAGAAACCAAAGTCAGGTCACAGAAACCAAAGTCAGGTCACAGAAACCAAAGTCAGGTCACAGAAACCAAAGTCAGGTCACAGAAACCAAAGTCAGGTCACAGAAACCAAAGACGAGTCATAGAACCAAAGCCGGGTCAAAGAAACCAAGGCCAGGTCACAGAAACCAGAGCGGGGTCACAAAACCCAAAGCCGGGTCACTGAAACCAAAGCCGGGTCATAAAAACCAAAGCAGGGTCCCATAAACCAAAGTCGGGTCACAAAAACCAAAGCCGGGTCACACAACCAAAGCCGGGTCATAGTCACTTAAGCCAGGTCACAGGAACCAAAGGGGTCACAGAAACCAAAGCCGGGTCACAGAAACCAAAGCCGGTTCACATAAACCAAAGCTGGGTCACAGAAACCAAAACCGGGTCACAGAAACCAGAGCCGGGTCACATAAACTAAAGCTGGGTCACAGAAACCAAAGGTGGGTCACGAAAACCAAAGCCGGGTCACAAAAACCAAAGCCGGGTCACATAAACATAAACCGGGTCAGAGAAACCAAAGCCAGGTCACAGAAACCAAAGCTGGGTCACAGAAACCAAAGCCGGGTCACATAAAGAAAAGCCGGGTCGTATTAACCAATGCCGGGTCACAGAAACCAAAGCCGGGTCACATAAACCAAAGCCGGGTCACATAAACCAAAGCCAGGTCATTGAAACCAAAGCCAGGTCACAGAAACCAAATTCGGGTCATAGCAACCAAAGCCAGGTCACAGAAACCAAAGCAGGGTCACATAAACAAAAGCCGAGTCACAGAAAACAAAGCTGGGTCACATAAAGTAAAGCCGGGTCACACAAACCAAAGGAGGGACACAGAAACCAAAGCCAGGTCAGAGAAACGAAAACCGAATCACAGAAACCAAAGCCGGGTAACAGAAACCAAAGCTGGGTCACAGAAACCAAAGTCAGGTAATACAAACCAAAGCCGGGTCACAGAAACTAAAGCTGCGTCACAGAGGGTCCAAAGCTGGGTCACAAAAACCAAAGACGAGTCATATAACCAAAGCCGGGTCACAGAAACAAAAGCCGGGTCACAAAAACCAAAGCCGGATTACAGAAACCAAAGCCGGGTCACATAAACCAAAGCAGGGCCACAGAAACCAAAGCCGGGTGACAGAGGGTCCAAAGCCTGGTCACAGCAACCAAAGACGACTCACATAAACCAAAGCCAGATCACAGAAACCAAAGCCGGGTCACAGAAACCAAAGCTGGATTACAGAAACCAAAGCCGGGTCACAGAAACTGAAGCCGGGTCACAGAAACCAAAGCCGGGTCACAGAAAGCAAAGCCGGGTCACAGAAACAAAACCCGGGTCAGAGAAACCAAAGTCGGGTCACAGAAACCACAGTCGAGTCACAGAAACCAAAGCCGGATCACAAAAACCAAAGCCGGGTCACAGAAAGCAAAGCCGGGTCACAGAAACAAAACCCGGGTCAGAGAAACCAAAGTCGGGTCACAGAAACCACAGTCGAGTCACAGAAACCAAAGCCGGATCACAAAAACCAAAGCAGGGTCACAGAAACCAAAGCCAGGTCACAGACCCCAAAGCCGGGACACAGAGAACAAAGCCGGGTCACAGAGACACAAGCCGGGTCACAGACACCAAAGCCGGGTCACATAAACAAAAGCAAGGTCACAAAAACCAAAGCCGGGTCACAGAAACCAAAGCCAGGTCACAGACCCCAAAGCCGGGACACAGAGAACAAAGCCGGGTCACAGAGACACAAGCCGGGTCACAGACACCAAAGCCGGGTCACATAAACAAAAGCAAGGTCACAAAAACCAAAGCCGGGTCACAAAAACCCATGCCGGGTCACAGAAACCAAAGCCGGATCACAGAAACCAAAGCCGGGTCACAAAAACCAGAGCCGGGTCTCACAAACCAGAGCCGGGTCACACTAACCAAAGCCGGGTCACAGAAACCAAGTCCTGGCCATACAAACCAAACCCGGGTCACAGAAACCGAAGCCGGATCACAGTGACCAAAGCTGGATCACAGTTACCAAAGCCGGGTCACATAAACCGAAGCCGGGTCACAAAAACCAAAGCCGGGTCACAAAAATCAAAGCCAGGTCACTGAGACCAAAGCCGGGTCACATAAACCAAAGCCGGGTCATTGAAACCAAAGCCGGGTCACAAAAACCAAGGCCGGGCAACAACAACCAAAGCCGGGTCACATAAACCAAAGCCGGGTCACAGAAACAAAAGCCGAGTCACGAAAAACAAAGTTGGGTCACAGAAAGCAAAGCCGGGTCACACAAACCAAAGCCGGGTCACAAAAACGAAAGCCAGGTCAGCTAAACGAAAGCCGGGTCACAAAAGCCAAAGCCGGGTCACATAAACCAAAGCCGGGTCACAAAAACCAAAGTAGGGTCACAAAAACCAATGCCGGGTCACAGAAACCAAAGCCAGTTCATGGAAACCAAAGCAGGGTCACAGAAACCAAAGCCGGGTCATATAAACCAAAACCGGGTCAAAAAAACCAAAGATGGGCCACAGAAACCAAAGCAAGGTCGCAGAAACCAAAGCCGAATCACATGAACCAAAGCCGGGTCACAAAAACCAAAGCCGAGTCAACGAACCAAAACCGGAGCACACAAGCCAAAGCCCGGTCATAGAGACCAAAGCCGGGTCACAGAAACCAAAGCCGGGTCACACAATACAAAGCCGGATCACAGAAACATAAGCTGGGTCACAGCAACCAAAGCCAGGTCACAGAACCAAAGCCGGGTCAAAGAAACCAAAGCCAGGTCACAAAAACAAAAGCGGGGTCACAGAAACCAAAGCCGGGGCACACAAACCAAAGCCGGGTTACATAAACCAAAGCGGGGTCCCAGAAACCAAAACAGGGTCACAAAAACCAAAGCCGGGTCACAAAACCAAAGCCGGGTCCTAGAAACCAAAGCCGGGTCACAGAAACCAAAGGGGTCACAGAAATCAAAGCCGGGTCACAAAAACCAAAGCCGGGTCACAGAAACCAAAGCCGGGTCAGAGAAACCAAAACCGGGTCACATAAACCAGAGCCGGGTCACATAAACCAAAGCTGGGTCACGTAAACCAAAGCTGGGTCACAAAAAGAAAAGCCGGGTCACAGAAACCAAAGCCGGGTCACAGAAACCAAAACCAGGTCACAAAACCCAAAGCCAGGTCACAGAAACCAAAGCCGGGTCATTGAAACCAAAGCCAGGTCACAGAAACCAAAGCCAGGTCACCGAAACCAAAGCCGGGTCATACCAACCAACGCCGGGTCACAGGAACCAGAGCCGGGTCACAGAAACAAAAGCCGAGTCACAGAAAACAAAGCCGGGTCACATAAAGCAAAGCCGGGTCACACGAACCAAAGTCGGGTCACCGAAACCAAAGCCAGGTCAGAGAAACGAAAGCCGGGTCACATAAACCAAAGCCGGGTCACACAAACCAAAGCCGGGTCACAGAAACCAAAGCCGGGTAACAGAAACCAAAGCCGGGTCAACAAACCAAAGCCGGAGCAAAAAAACCAAAGCCTGGTCATAGAAGCCAAAGCCGGGTCACAGAAACCACAGCCGGGTCACATAATCCAAAGCCGGATCACATAA
The DNA here is from genome assembly GCA_023375785.1 of Penium margaritaceum. Classification (NCBI taxonomy): domain Eukaryota; kingdom Viridiplantae; phylum Streptophyta; class Zygnematophyceae; order Desmidiales; family Peniaceae; genus Penium; species Penium margaritaceum. The sequence continues at coordinate 35,530 of SZWC01001690.1, read as the reverse complement.
CCCAAAGCCAGGTCATAGCAACCAAAGCCAGGTTACAGCAACCAAAGCCGGGTCACAGAAGCCAAAGCCGGGTCACATAAACCAAAGCGGGGTCACAGAAACCAAAACGGGGTCACAAAAACCAAAGTCGGGTCACATAAACCAAAGCCGGGTCACAAAAACAAAAAATGGGTCACAAAAACCAAAGGCGGGTCACAAAACCAAAGCCGGGTCATAGAAACCAAAGCTGGGTCAGAGAAACCAAAGCCGGGTCAGAAAAACCAAAGCCGGGACACAGAAACCAAAGCCGGGTCACATAAACCAGAGCCGGGTCACAGAAACCAGAGCTGGGTCACAGAAACCAGAGCCGGGTCGCATAAACCAGAGCCAAGTCACAGAAACCAAAGCCGGGTCACAGAAACCAAAGCCGGGTCACTGAAACCATAGCAGGGTCACAGAAACCAAAGTCGGGTCACATAAACCAAATCCGGGTCACAAAAACCAAAGCCGGGTAACAGAAACCAAAGCCGGGTCACAGAAACCAAAGCCGGATCACAGAAACCAAAGCCAGGTAACATAAACCAAAGCTGGGTCACAGAAACAAAGCCGAGTCACAGAAACCAAAGCCGGGTCACAGAAATAAAAGCCAAGTCACAGAAACCAAAGCCGGGTCACAGAAACCAAAGCCGGTCATTGTAATCAAACCTGGGTCACAGAAACCAAAGCCGGGTCACACAAACCAAAACCGGGTCACAAAAACCAAAGCTAGGTGACAGACACCAAAGCCGGATCACATAAACCAGAACCAGGTCACAAAAACCAAAGCCATGTCACATGAACCAAAGCCAAGTGATAGAAACCAAAGCCGAGTCACATAATCTAGAGCCGGAGCACAGCAAACCAAAGCCATGTCACAGAAACCAAAGATGGGTCACAGAAACTAAAGCCGGGTCAGAGAAACCAAAGCCAGGTCACATAAACCAAAGCTGTGCCTATGGTACGCGGACCTTTGCTTAGGGTACCTGCGCCTGTTCATAGGGTACCTGCGCCTGTGCCTAGGGTACCCGCGCCTGTGCCTAGGGTACCTGCGCCTGTTCCTAAGGTGCATGCGCATGTGCTTAGGGTACTTGCGCATGTGCCTATGGTACCTGCGCCTGTGCTTAGGGTACCTGCGCCTGTCCCTAGGGTACATGCGCCTGTGCCTAGGGTACATGCGCCTGTGCTTAGGATATATGTGCATGTGCCTAGGGTACTTGCGCCTGTGCCTAGAATACCTGCGCCTGTGCCCATGGTACCTGCGCCTGTGCCTAGGGTACATGAGCCTGTACCTAGGGTACCTGCGCCCGTGCCTATGGTACATGTGCCAGTGCCTAGGGTACGTGTGCCTGTCTCTAGGGTACCCGCGCCTGTGCCTATGGTCCCTGCGCCTGTGCCTAGGGTACCTGCGCCTGTGCCTAGGGTACCTGCGCCTATGCCTAGGGTACCTGCGCCTGTGCCTAGGGTACCTGCGCCTATGCCTAGGGTACCTGCGCCTGTGCCTAGGGTACCTGCGCCTATGCCTAGGGTACCTGCGCCTGTGCCTAGGGTACCTGCGCCTATGCCTAGGGTACCTGCGCCTGTGCCTAGGGTACCTGCGCCTATGCCTAGGGTACCTGCGCCTGTGCCTAGGGTACCTGCGCCTATGCCTAGGGTACCTGCGCCTGTGCCTAGGGTACCTGCGCCTATGCCTAGGGTACCTGCGCCTGTGCCTAGGGTACCTGCGCCCGTGCCTATGGTACATGTGCCAGTGCCTAGGGTACGTGTGCCTGTCTCTAGGGTACCCGCGCCTGTGCCTATGGTCCCTGCGCCTGTGCCTAGGGTACCTGCGCCTGTGTCTAGGATATCTATGCCTGTGCCTAGGGTACTTGGCCTTTGCTTAGGATACCTGCGCCAGTGCCTAGGGTACCTATGCATGTGCCTAGGATACCTGCGCATGTGCCTAGGGTACCTGCACCTATGCCCACGTTACCTGCGCCTGTGCGTAGGGTACTTTGCGCCTGTGCCTAGGGTACCTGGTCCTTTGCCTAGGGTACCTGCGCCTGTGCCTATGTTATTTGCGCCTGTGCCTAGGGTACCTGCACCTGTCCCTATGGTACCTGCGCCTGTACCTAAGGTACATGCGCATGTGCCTGGGGTACTTGCTCCTGTCCCTAGGGTGCCTACGCCTGTGACAAGGGTACCTGCGCTTGTGCCTAGGATACGTGGGCCTTTGCGTAGGGCACCTGCGCCTGTACCTATGGTACCTATGCATGTGCCTAGGGTACTTGCGCCTTTGCCTATGGTACCTGCGCCTGTGCCTAGGGTACCTGCGCCTGTGCCTAGGGTACCTGCGCCTGTACCTATGGTACCTATGCATGTGCCTAGGGTACTTGCGCCTTTGCCTATGGTACCTGCGCCTGTGCCTAGGGTACCTGCGCCTGTGCCTAGGGTACCTGCGCTTGTGCCTAGGGTACCTGCGCCTGAGCTAAGGGTACCTGTGCTTGTCACTAGGGTACCTATGCCTGTGCCTAGGGTACCTGCGCCTGTGCTTAGGGTACCTGCGCCTGTGCCTAGGGTACCTCAGCCTGTGCCTAGAATACCTGCGCCTATCCATAGGGTACCTGCGCCTGTGCCTAGGGTACCTGCGCCTATGCCTAGGGTACCTGCGCCTGTGCTTAGGGTACCTGCGCCTGTGCCTAGGGTACCTCAGCCTGTGCCTAGAATACCTGCGCCTATCCATAGGGTACCTGCGCCTGTGCCTAGGGTACCTGCGCCTATGCCTAGGGTACCTGCGCCTGTGCTTAGGGTATCTCCGCCTGTCCCTAGGGTACCTGCGCGTGTGCCAAGGGTACCTGCGCCTGTGTCTAGGGTACCTGCGCCTCTGTCTAGAGTACTTGCGCTTGTGCCTATGGTACCTGCGCCTGTGCCTAGGGTACCTGCGCCTGTGCTTAGGGTATCTCCGCCTGTCCCTAGGGTACCTGCGCGTGTGCCAAGGGTACCTGCGCCTGTGTCTAGGGTACCTGCGCCTCTGTCTAGAGTACTTGCGCTTGTGCCTATGGTACCTGCATCTGTACCTAGGGTTCATGCGCCTGTGCCTAGGGTACCTGCGCCGATGCCTAAGGTACCTGCGCTTGTGCTTAGGTTACCCGCACCTGTGCCTAGGGTACTTACGCCTCTGCTTTGGGGTAATGCCTGACAATGCTTTGGCAATGTGTGGACAATGCCTGGCAATGCCTGGCAATGCCTGGGCCATGCCTGGAAATGCCTGGACAATGCCTGGCAATGCCTAGCAATGCCTACTCAATGCCTGGCAATACCTCGCAAGGCCTAGGCAATGCCTAGGCAATGCCTGGCAATGTGTGGGAAATGCCTGGCAACGCCTGGGCAATGCTTGGCAATGCCTGGGCAATGCCTGGCAATGCCGGTCTAATGCTAGGCAATGCTTGGGCAATGCTTGGCAGTGCCTCGCAATGCCTAGCAAAGTATGTCAATGCCTGGGCAATGCCTGGCAATGCCCGGGAAATGCCTGGGCAATGCCTCGGCAATGCATGGAGAATGCCTGGACAATGCCTGCCAGATTTTTGCTAGAATTGTGCCAGAGTTGTGCCCGAGTTGTGCCAGCGTTCTGCCAGAGTTGTGCCAAGTTGTGCCAGAGTTGTGCCAACGTTGTGCCAGAGTTGTACCATAGTTGTGCCATAGCTGTGCCCGAGTTGTGCCGAGTTGTGCCATAGTTGTACCAGAGTTGCGCCAGAGTTGTGCCTGAGTTGTGCCAGAGTTGTGCCACAGTTGTGCCAGAGTTGGCAATGCCTATGCAATGCCAGGCAATGTTTGGGCAATGCCTCGCAATGCCTGGGCAATGCCTGGCAATACCTGGGCCCTGCGTGGCAATGCCGGGGTAATGCTTGGGCAATCCTTGGGCAATGCCTGACAATGCCTAGGCAATGCCTGGCAATGCTTGGGCAATGCCTGGCAATGCCTGGCAAAGCCTGGGCAATGCCTGGCAATGCCTACGCAATGCCTGGAAATGCCTTGCAATGCCCGGCAATGCCTGGGCAATGCATGACAATGCTTTGGCAATGCCTGGACAATGCATGGCAATGCCTAGCAATGCCTGGGCAATGCCTGGACAATGCCTGGCAATGCCTGGCAATGCCTACGCAATGCTTGGCAATGCCTCGCAATGCATAGGCAATGCGTAGGCAATGTCAGGCAATGCCTGGGAAATGCGTGACAATGCTTGCGCAATGTTTGACAATGCCGGGGCAATGCCTGGGCAATGCCTGGCAATGCCGCTGTAATGCTAGGCAATGCTTGGGCAATGCCCGGCAGTGCCTGGCATTGCCTAGCAAAGCCTGTCAATGCCTGGGCAATGCATGGCAATGCCTGGGCAATGCATGGGCAATGCCTTGCAATGCCTCGGCAATGCATGGGGAATACTTGGGCAATGCTTGCCAGAGTTTTGCCAGAGTTGTGACAGATTTGTGCCAGAGTTGTGCCAAGTTGTGCCAGACTTGTGCCAACGTTGTGCCAAAGTTGTACCATAGTTGTGCCATAGTTGTGCCAGAGTTGTGCCAGAGTTGTGCCCGAGTTGTGCCAGGGTTGTGCCAGATTTGTACCTGAGTTGTGCCGAGTTGTGCCAGAGTTGTGCCATAGTTGTTCTAGAGCTGTGCCAGAGTCATGCCAGAGTTGTGCCATAGTTGTGCCTGAGTTGTGCCAAAGTTGTGCCAGAGTTTTGCATGAGTTGTGCCAGAGTTGTGCCCAGGCATTGCTTGGCATTGCATAGGTATTGTCAAGCATTGCCTAGGCATCACCAGGCATTGCCAGTCATTGCTAGGCGTTGCCCAGGAATTTCTAGGCATTGCCCAAGCATTGCCAGCCATTGTCAGGCCTTGCCTAAGCATTGCCAGGAATTGCCAGGCATTGCCCAGGCATTGCCACGCATTGCCCAGGCGTGCCAAAGTGTGATGCTCTAGTGCCAAAGTGTGACACTCTAGTGCCAAAGTATGACGTCCTAGTGCCAAAGTGTGAATCTCTGGTACCAAAGTGTGATGCTCTAGTACCGAAGTGTAGCGCTCTAGTACCAAAGTGTGACACTCTAGTGCCAAAATGTGACGCTCTAGTTGCAAAGTGAGACACTCTATTGCCAAAGTGTGAAGCTCTAGTGCCAAAGTGTAACGCTCTCGTGCCAAAGTGTGAAGCTCTAGTGCCAAAGTATGACACTCAAGTGCCAAAGTGTGAAGCTCTAGTGCCAAAGTTTGACGCTCAAGTGCCCAAGTGTGACGCTCTAGTGCCATAGTGTGACGTTCTAGTGCCAAAGTGTGAAGGTGTAGTGCAAAAGTGTGATGCTCTAGTGCCAAACGTGTGACGCTC
>SZWC01001689.1:239325-256785 GCA_023375785.1 Penium margaritaceum | reverse complement strand
GTAGGTAGCTTAGGTTGCTAGGATGAGAAAGTAAGCAAGTGAGACAATGTGAGACCATGGATCGATGCAAGCTCACCTCAACACGAGTGACTGAACAAACAAGTGAGCAAGTAAGGAGCAAGCCAAGTGCCAGTTGGCCGGGCCACCCAAGCGAGGCTCTTGACGAGGGGCCTGGACCCACCCGGGGGTTGAACCCAACCCCAGAGCAAACAAGCTCCATGTGGTTTCTCACGCGCTAGTTTAAACTGTACGTATTGCCCCGGGGGATAAGAAACCCGGCTCACTAAGCTAAAACATGCATATGAGAGTAACTCGAACCGATTAACCATGAGCGTATGTGGCGCATGCACTCCTCCGAATGTGCACCACAAATCAAATTAGAAAAAGAAGAAGCATGTGGGAGTTTATCATGACAGGCCACCTCTCTGTAGGTTTGATGTTGGTGGTGTGACCATACTTGAGAGCAACAAAGTGGAGTCTCCCATGAGTTGCACGATGTACCACAGTGCAGTACCTGAGAGTTTCAACCTAGATCAATCGCCTGTAATGATGGTGTGTACGAGTAGGGTTGAGAGTTACTTGCGCATATTATAGCCATAACAGGGACTTTGGGGGGGGGGGGGGGGGGGGGGGGAGTTGGTTTGCGTCCCACAAATGTGTCGTGACCCTTGGCCACACTCATCACACTGATGCAAGTGATTGATACTGAAGTGAAACTGGTGCTGATGTCGTCGCCCACGTGGTCTCGGCTCACGAGGAGACCATCCAAAGCCACATTCACAGGTTGAATCTGGGTTATGTCTAGGAGAGGTTTGCATAATCTGATTGATTGTTGACACTAGGTTTCCTAGTGGGACTGCCTAAACTTCATGTCCGGGTTGTTTCTTGGGTTTGCTAGGTTGCAGGTGTGAGGATAAAGCGTGGGTGAGATCCGAGGTTCGGATCACACTGGGCAGCTAGAAAACCTAGGCAGCAGGTTGGGGCAGCGGCGTTGATGCAGCGTGCACGCCTCCGCGCTCGTGGCTGAAGTCTGTTGTCCCCTCAGTCTGGTGCTCTAGAGTCGAAGTCTGGAAGCTCTGGGTTTCTTTCTCAGAAACGTGCACGTCAGCGCTAGAAAGCACTTGAAAACTGAAAGTGACTGATTAGGAATGAAGAATGAAGAATAATGGGACACCCCTCCAAGTTCTAGCTCCCCCCACTAGTGTAGAACTTGTTACTTAGCTAACCAGCCAATCAGAAAATAGATCTAGACCTATTTTCTGGGAAACAGGGTTTTCTCGGTGAGCCCTACAAGACGCCCGATAGCCTAAAACCCGAGTGTCGTTCGTTTTGCCTGAAAACTGGACCATACCATAACACCAACGCTGCGAACGCAGTCGTGCGGTTGGAATCAGCTAGAAAAATAACAGCAAGGAGTTATGGCTGTCCAAACCCAAGCAGTGCCTACGACAGTTAACGATGCCAAACAAGGCCATACAGCAGGAGACATGGACCGTAGACACAGCATGATGCTGCAGATGCAATGCCACAACCAGACAGTGCTACGTGCATGGAGACAGCATCTGTAGTGGCAGTGACAGCCAGCAGCCCGACCGTCGAGGAGGCCTGCCGATGGAGCTGAGCGCATCGCCAGAGGGAGGAGGCTCCAGCGACGGGTGAGTGGGCCTCAGCGTGCGTCGGCTCCACCGAGCGACACTCAAGCGGCGTCAAGTCCGGCCGTTAGTCATCTGCATGCCGATGTAAACAAGTCGGGAGGACACAACAGAGTACAATGAGAGATGTACGAAAACCAACACTCCTCCATGCCTCACAAGGGTAGTGCACATGTGCGGGCAGAGACAGAGTCAACGATCAAACTCGACCAGGCCAAGCAGAAAGGCAAGCAGGGACAGAGAGAGTCACTCACAGACGCATGCCGACTGAACTCACAGCCTTCTTGAACGAGTCACGCTTTAGTGCCTTGGTAAAGAAGTCAGCGACGTGCCGTGCTGTCTCAACCCACACAATGCTGACGCTCCCGTCATGCAACAACGAACGCACATGGTGATACTCAACGTTGATGTGCTTTGTGCGTGTGTGATGCACGCCGTCATTGTCGGCGATGGCCATGGCACTCTCATTGTCACAATGCAACATGATGGATGCGACGGACTGACGCAACTCGGACAACAAACGACGCAACCACACACTCTCACATACGCCTAAGCCAAGAGCAATGTACTCAGCCTCAGCCTTGCTGCGTGCAATACATCCCTGCTTCCCACTGTGCCAGAACACAACAGTGCCGCCAATCAGAAAGATCCAACCTGTGCGACTCTTACCGTCCGCAATTCCGGCCGAGTCACTGTCGGTGGAGCCCATAGGGACAACAGACAGCTGACGGCGGAACAAGAGAACTCGCCGAGGAGTCGAGACGACATAGCGCAGTACTCGGATCGCGCTCTCGTAGTGGAGGTGACGCAGCTCCTGAGAAAACTAGGCCAGGAGGTTGATCGCGAACGCGATGTCTTGGCGTGTGGTCCTCGCCAAGAACATCAGTGTTCCGATGACTCGCAGGTACATGGTCACGTCAACTGGCTCCCCCACAACAGCTGGCTCAGGACAGTTCAGATTCACCGGACCGTCGGGTGACATGGGTGAGGATGCGCTTGGCATGAGTGGTGAGTCCTCCGCAAAGCGAGTGGACAGCGTCTGCACATAAGCGGCGTGGTGGATGTGTAGGACGCCCTGGGAGCGATCATGCTCGAGCTCCATGCCCAGGAAGACTCTGGCAGATCTGAGATCCTTCATCTAGAAGGCAGCGTGCAGCAAGTCCTTGACACGCTGGATGGCAGTCGTGTCTGGCGACGTAATGAGGAGATCCTCAACGTAAACCAGAACAGTGGCGAAAGTCTGCCCTCGCGGACTGACAAACAGTGCAAGGTCAGCGGTGCTGTGTTGGAGCCCGCCACGAAGGAGAGTGCTGCTGATTTCTTCGTTCCAGCACCGAGGCGACTGCTTCAGTCCATACATGGCCTTACGCAGTCGCCACACTCTCCTAGTGCCATCGTCGAAGTCTGGGGACTACACCATGTAGAGCTCCTCACCCTCCAGTGAACCATAGAGAAAGGCGTCTCACATCCATCTGATGCAGCTCCCACCCATGCTGGGCGACGAGGCTGAAGAGCGCCCGGCTAGTGGAGAACCGGCCAACTGGGGCAAAAATCTGGTCGTAGTCAACCCCAAGAATCTGGGCAAACCCCTTAGCTATAAGGCGGGCCTTGTACTTGTCCAAGGACCCGTTGAGCTTCCACTTGCGCAGAAAGACCCACTTGGTGCCAATGGCCTTCCGACGTGGAGGAAGGTCGACGAGGTCGTACACGTGGAGCTGTCGGATAGCGGCGAGCTCATTGGCGCACGCAGCGTCCCAGTGTGCAGCCTCAGGATAGGCTCGTGCCTTGTGTAGTGTGGTTGGATCCTCCAAGCGTGCTATGGAGCGGACTGAGAGAGCGTGTGCATCTCGAGCCCCAGGTGAGATGCGCGCGAGTGCAGTCACGACAGCGTGACGATGGTCATGATGAAGCATGGCGTAGCCCAGTGCGGAGCCCGGGTGAATGTCTACAATGATGGCCGAGGTGGTCACGCCAAGGGCCTTGGTTCCAGGGTCCCCACTCATGACCGTGGGAGTGAAGGGGACACATGGGGCCACGGGGGATCGAGGCGCCACAGAGCGCGGTGCGACGATCTACGCGCTCACTGACGGTCTGGGACGGAGGCTGCCGCCTGGGCCACGTGTGTAGCGTGGTAGGGCAGGCGATGACACTGAGTCCAACGAGCCAATGGAGGCGGACGGGGTTGCCGGCCCCGAGGGTTCAGCGGATGCGATCGGGCCTTCTGGCCCGGAGGGGCCAGCGGGTGCGACTGGAGCTGCTCGCCTAGAGGGGCCAGCTGTCGCAACTGGGGGTGCCGGTCCGGAGACACCAGCGGACGCGAGTAGGGCTGCTAGCTCGGAGGGTTTCGCGGATGCGGCTGGGGCTGCCAGCCCGGAGGGACAAGCAGACGCGACTGGGGCTGTCGGCCCGGAGGGGCCGGCGGACGCGACAGGGGTTGTCGGCCCGGAGGAACGAGCGGACACGACTGGGGCTGACGGCTGAGAGGGACCAGCGGACGCAACTGGGGCTGCTCGCCCGGAGGGACCAGCGGACGCGACTGGGGCTGCCAGCTCAGAGGGACCAATGGACACGACTGGGGCTGCCGGCCCAGAGGGTTCGGAAGATGCGACTGGGGCTTCTGGCCAGGAGGGGCCAATGGACGCGACTAGGGCTGTCGGCCCGGATGGGCCAGCGGACACGACTGGGGCTGTCGGCCCGGAGGGGTCAGTGGACGCGACTGGGGCTGATGGCCTGGAGGGATCAGCGGACGCAACTGGGGCTGCTGGCTTGGAGGGACGAGCAGGCGCGACTGTGGCTGCATGCTCAGAGGGACTAACGGATGTGTCACCCAGAAGCGGCAGGATGGAGGACGGACTCACCACTCCCCCACGCGAAGGGATAGACACGGACGAGCCGGAGCGAATGAGGTCGCAAGGAAAGAGGTCCTTGAAGAAGAGGGCATCCCGAGACTCGACGATGCAGTGCCGAAAGGGATCCCAGAAGCGCCAGGCCTTGGACTGACGAGAGACACCGAGGAAGGTGCAGGGACATTTGCGGGGGGGGCGAGCTTGCCGCCATGCTGCGAGGCTAGCAGCCACACAATGGCCATGCAGCCCCGGACGTGAGCCGGGCGGAGGTCAGCGCATTGACTACACCAATGTTGGTACGGCGTGGACTGGCGGGGAAGGGGACCGTGGGGAATTCGGTTCCAAACCCAGGTCATATAGGCCATGGCTTCAAAGTAGAAGCCATCGGAGAGACCGGACTCGACCCGCATGGTGCGGACGGCGGCGGCCATGGTATGGTTCCACCGTTCGGAGACTTTGTTCTGGGCGGGTGTGTAGGGCGCGGATGTCTCATGGTGGATCCCGCGGGAGGCGAGAAAGGTTGTGGTCTCGCCCATGTACTCACCACGGCGATCGGAGCGAAAGTGGCAAAGAGAGCGGCCACACTCGCGCTCCGCGAGGACAAGCCAGTCTTGGATGGCTTGGGCGACATCGCTCTTCTGCCCGTGGCAGAAGACCTAGCAGTAGCGAGAATAATCGTTAGTGAGGGTGAGGACATAGCGGCCGTGCTCGCTCACGGACTCGGTGGGGAGAGGGCCCATGACGTCAGAATGGACAAGGTCGAGAGGGACGGACACCCGGGAGGAAGACAAAGGGTACGTGGACCGGTGCATTTTCCCCACAGTGCAATCAATGCACTCGGTGGGGCACGGGAGGGGGGAAGTCTCCGGGTCAAGGCCGTTGGCCGGCTGAGTGTGGAGCATGCTTCCTATGGCGACAGAGTGGACGTGGCAGAGGTGGCGGTGCAAGAGGCGAGTAAACTGAGGAGAAAGCGTACTAGTGACAAACACATGGCCTGTGGCGACCGACGGGGAGGAGACGGAAGGAGAGGAGGAGAGGCGAGGTACATGCCACAGGTTGCCACAAGCGGTGGCGTGCAATACAATGAGACCAGAAGAACGCAGCAACACAGTGCCAACACCACGCGAGTGCACAACGTCCATGCTCATGCAGTCAAGGGCAGTGACGGACAGGAGGTTGAGCTCGAGACCAGGGACGTAGTTGACATCCGTCAGAAAGACGTCAGTGGAAGGACCACGGAAACGAACAACGCCAACACCACGGAAAGGCAACACCTGTCTTGAGCCTGTCCGGAAATTGGGGACATCGCCAACAGGACCGAGTATACTAAAGGCCTCACGAGAGGCCGTCATGCGATGCGTGGCCTCGGAGTCCATGATCCGGGTCTCGGTAGAGTCCTGAACCGGCGTCGCCAGATCGCAAACGGTCACATGGCAGCAAAAAAGGGACACGGACGCGGTAAAAGGAGGCATGAACCGAGACTGCCAATCGTCAAGCCATGTAACGTCGTCATAGGAAGGGGTAGCTGAGGCCATGGGGGACGACAGACGAGGAAACGGGACACGACCGTAGTTCAGTCTCAGTCATGCAGGGATGGGTAGGAGAGCAGGAAGTGATGCAACTCACACTTCCGTGGGAAGGAGGTCGAGGCAGGCCGAGCTGGAGCGCGATGAACTGCTCCAATTGACGCTCACGAGAGGACAACCTAGGAGTGTAGACAGAGTGCGGGGTGATGGCGCCGGAGCCCGGGTAGAAGGAGGACTGTGCAGGCGCTAACTGCTGCGGCGTTGGTGTCGGCTGGACTGGCAAAGCAATCGGAGTGGTGGAGCTGCTGGATGAGGCCGAAGTGTCATAGTCAGCGACAGCTACGGCGGCGAAGGAGAGACGGCTCTCCCGCTAGCGACGCATGGTGGCAATGACGCGTGTCTCATCCGTCGACACAGGACACGTGTACCACCCGTGCTCGGGCTGGCCACAGTTGTGGCAAACCGAGCCTCCACCGCTAGATCCTGTCGACAGCCGCTGCTGCTGCTGTTGCTGATCCTTGCCTTTCTTGTTCCGACGCTTCTTCTCCCTCGATGACGATGAGGTAACTACGACGGAGGCAAAGGCCACAGAGGTGACAGCAGGAGAGGTGAGAGCATCCGTGCGCTGGAGGCGGGACTCCAGACGAGCTTCCTCAATCCGGAGGAAGAGCTCGTGTGCCCAGGGCATGAGGGTGCCCTAGGCGGCCATGGTGGAGAGGACGTCTTGAGAGTAGTGGACGAAGACGTCTGCGTATGCGTCGGTGGCACCAAGCTTGATGGTGAGGAGCGCGGCTAGAAAGGGTGGGGCAGAGGTCCCCAGGCGACGAAGGATGTCCTCCGCCCGCTGCCAGTAGGAGGTGACCGTCTCAGTCTTCCCCATGTGCAGGGAGTTGAACTCTCGCAGCAGGCGGCTGGTCTCAGCCTCGCTGGACAGGCGATGGGGACGAGTGAGGACGTGCCACGTGGCTGTAGGGTCAGAGGTAGCGTCAACAGTGAAGTTGCCTAAGAAGGGCTGGAGGACGAGGCGAGAAGCCAGAGGGGCGACAGGGACTAGAGCACGGATGGCACGACCAGCGTCATATCATTGGTCGGCCAGGGTGGCATCATACGGCAAGGTGTAGTATGCCCACAGGCCCTCACCCTCTGCCCAGATCCGGAAGCTGAACTCCCAGCTCCAGAACTCCTCGGCGGCCTGAAGCGGCGGCGGCGGCGTCTCAAAGTCCTTTTGCCTGCGGTTGGAACCCAGAGTGGGGCCAAGGACGGAGGTCATTGTCTGCCGCTGAAGCTGAGTCTGCTGTTGTGCCAGGTAGTACGTGGCAGCAGACACAGCTAGGCTGGCGTACCCTTGAGGGATGAAGGATGGCGGCGCACTAGTGGCAGTTCGAGAGACCAATGGCTATAGTGCCACAAGCTGCTACATCAGGGCGGCAAGATGTTGCTGAAGAGCAGCAAGGGGGTCAGGGTCCGCGCCAACAACGTCAGAGGGCTACTGCCGCTGTAGTTGCTGCTGCTGCTCCTGCTGTCGTTGCTACTGCTGCTCCTACTACTCCTACTGCTTCTGCTCCCACTACTGCTAATGTTGTTGCTTCTGCTGCTGTTGCTGCTCCTACTACTGCTGCTGCTCCTGTTGCTTTTGCTGATCCTACTGGTGCTACTGTTGCTAGTGTTGCTGCTGCTACTACTTCTACTACTGCTGCTGCTACCGCTTCTACTACTGCTACTAATTCTGCTGCTATTTCTACTGCTGCTGTTGTTGCGATTGCTACTACTGCTACTGCTGTTGTAGCCGTTGCCAGAAAGGGGGGGTGGAGGTCCCCCAACAGAGGACCACTCCCCATTGGGGCTACTAGCCATGGTTTGATGCCCCTTTATTTTGTTTTTTTTTATGTCCTGACATAAGCAGTGACGTCAGTTGAGGGCAGTCGACGTCTTGTCCACCCTTAGGTTTTCTTCCCCCTTCTCTTGCCCCCCCCTTTTTTTGTTTGTTTGTTTTTTTTGTGACTTGATGACGTCAGCAGTAACGCCAATAGTGACATCAGTAGTGGGATGCTGACATCAGTAGTGGCGGTTGTGGGGGCCGCTGCTGTAGTTGCTATTGCTGCTGCTGCCGCTGCTGTAGCTGCTGCAACTTTTGCTACTCCTGTTATTGCTGTTGTTGGTACTGTTGCTATAGCTGCTGCTGTTGTTGCTACTGTAGCTACTACTGCTGCTGCTATTGCAGCTACTGCTGCTACTGATGCTACTGCTGCTACTGCTCCTGCGGCTGCTGCTACTATTGCAGCAGCAATTGTAGCAAAAACTACTACTACTATGGGCTATTACAGCTGCTCTGGTTGCTACAGCAGCAAAGGCAGTTGTTGCGGCCGTGGCAGCGAAGCTGGTGGGGTGGGGTTTTTTTTATCTTCTTTTGTCAGTCAAAACGGGCAGTTGCCCACTGCTTACTACCAGCAGTGGGCTGCTGCTCGTTAGCAACAAGCTGTTGCTCGCTGGTAGAAGCGGGCTGCTGCTCGTTGCTTGCTCGTTGCGGGCAGTGAGCAGCAGCAACCGCTACTGGCTACTGCCGATAGTTGCTCCCTGCTGTTGCTGCTATAGCTGACTGCTACTGCGGCTCCCTGTTGTGGCTACTGCAGCTTGTTGCTGCAGCTGCACACTACTACAGCTGCTGCTTGGCGCCGCTGCTTCTCGTCGCTGCTACGGGTTGCTGCTATAGGCTCCTACTGCGGGCTAGTGTTGCTGCGAGCTGTTGCTGTGGGCTGCTACTGCTGCGGGCTGCTGCGAGCTGCTGCTTCTGCCTACTGCTGCTACTGCACGCAGCTACTGCTGGCTGCTACTGCTACTGCTCGCTGCCGTTGCCTGCGGCTACCGCTGCTGCAGACTGCTGCTGCTGCGTGCTAGTGCTAGTCACTACACCTGGGTGATGTTGCAGCGTGCGTCGTCGCCCGCTGGTGTCAGCTGCGATCTGCCGCTCACCTCCTTGCGTCACGCGTGGGGGTCAGCGCTGCCAGAAAAAAATTCGGCAGCGTTTCCCCTGGCCCAGTAGCCGTGGGAAAAAATCTGACGCCGCCACCAGGCAGGTCAATGCGGCCAGAAAAAATCTGGCAGCATTTCCCCTACACTGGCGCGTATGGGGGTCCGCCGGCGTTGTCTGGCACCTATACGCTAGTCTTCTGTTGCTGCTACTACACTCTGGCTCTGATACCAAGCTAGAAAACCTAGGCAGCAGGCTGGGGCAGCGGCGTTGTTGATGCAGCGTGCAGGCTTCCACACTCGTTACTCATGTCTGCTGCCCCCTCAGTTTGCTGCTCTAGAGTGTAAGTGTGGAAGCTCTGGGTTTGTTACTCAGAAACGCGCGCGTCAGTGTTAGCGCCAGAAAGCAGCTGAAAACTGAAAGTGACTGATTAGGAATGAAGAATGAAGAATAATGGGAGACCCCTCCAAGTTCTAGCTCCCCCCACTAGTGTAGAACTTGTTACTCAGCTAACCAGCCAATCAGAAAATAGATCTAGATCTATTTTCTAGTAGGCAGGGTTTTCTCGGTGAGCCTTGCAAGACGCCCGATAGCCTAAAACCCGAGTGTCGTTCGTTTTGCCTGAAAACTGGACCATAGCATGATAACAACGCTGCAAACGCAGTCATGCGGTCAGAATCATTGAGAAAAATAACATCAAGGAGTTATGGCTGCCCGAACCCAAGCAGTGCCTACAGCAGTCAGCGATGCCAAACAGGGCCATACAGCAGGGGACATGGACCATAGGCAGCGCATGATGCTGCAGACGCAATGCCACAACCAGACACAACGCTAGGTGCATGCAGACAGCATCTGCAGTGGCAGTGACGGTCGGCGGCCTGACTGCCGAGGAGGCCTGCCGATGGAGCTGAGTACATCGCCAGAGGGAGGAGGCTCCAGCGAAGGGTGAGTGGGCCTCAGCGTGCGTCAGCTCCACCGAGCGACACTCCAGCGGCGTCAATTCTCGCCGTCAGTCATCTGCAGGCGGATGTACACAAGTGGGAAGGAGACAACAGAGTACAATGAGAGATGCAAGAAAACCAACATGGGCATGGGTGCGAGCAAGGTTGGACTCGTCGCCTACTCGCTCGTCACCCCGCTAGCATGTTCTCTTGAACCTCGTTGCTCTCTCTCTTCTTACTCGCCTTTTTTGCGACTCTCTCCTATCATTCATCCATGGTGTTTTGCCTCTAGCATGCTTGGCTTGTGCTTCCCATCTCCCTTGCTCTCCCCCGCTCCCTTATCAGGATCCTCTATCCTTTGGCATCAGAGCAATGGAGAGAGAAGGTATTGAGCTCACGAATCGAGCGCTCGATCTTGGTGTACGGCCGGTTTCTGTCACCACCATCGCTTCCGCCGCCATTCATGTCACGTAGAGTACGCTCGCTGCCAAGCTGTTGTAAAGCACCCCCCTACGGCAGCTCCTTACCCGTGCCCATCTTGTGGCGGGCAACAGCAAGAGCAACGTGCGAACAGTCGCGGGTCTGTCCCTCATTTTCTATCACAAGATTTCTCCCGTCCGTAGGAACTGTGGATCTGCAGCTGCTATGTCTACGACAGCAGCTTGAGGAGCAACACCATCACAGCCTTGTGAGCCCTGACAACGATGGCGATAGCTGTAGCTACGACTACAGCAGCTGCCTGCTAAGGGAGCATTTGCACCCACTACTCCAGCCGCATTCTCCTCAGCAGCTACCGCAGATACGCAATCGCAGCAGCAGCTTCTGTCACTGTTGCAGGTCCTGCCACCGCAGCCAAAGCAACCATAACCGCAGCAACTGTACCCTAAGCCCGCAACCAAAGCAGCAGCAGGCACTTGGAGCCACAGCTCCTGCGTTCTAAGCAAAACCATTGTCGAGTCCTTTAGTCACAGCATTCTCAGCCGTGACCATGACTGCGACAGCAGCAGTTGCAATGAGAGCAGTTGCACTGCGTGCCAGCACTCGCAGCCATTGCCACCGCTACATCCTACCTAATGGCTGCCACAGATAAATGCCCGCTACAGGTCCCCCTGCCACGGTCAGAGCAATCGTAGCTGTAGCAGCCACAACAGCTGCATTGTAAGCAGCTGCATTCTACGCGGCAGCAGCTAACTCTAAGCAGCAGCCTCTTGCACTCTACGCAACAGCAATAGCCGCTTGCAAGCAGCCGCGTTCCATGCAACAGCACCTATTCTAAGTCGTAGTCGCTTGTAGCCGCAGCAGCTGCACTCTGAGCCATGTTGCAGCAATTGCTGCATTGCAATGGTGGCAGCCTTAGTGCCGTCGTGCTGCCGGTG
The DNA here is from genome assembly GCA_023375785.1 of Penium margaritaceum. Classification (NCBI taxonomy): domain Eukaryota; kingdom Viridiplantae; phylum Streptophyta; class Zygnematophyceae; order Desmidiales; family Peniaceae; genus Penium; species Penium margaritaceum. The sequence goes on along the minus strand of SZWC01001689.1, from coordinate 245,476 downwards.
CTGCAGACCGCGCCAACGTCACCACTTCACCGCTCCGGTGGTGCGGCAGCTGCCACGCTGGCAAATCGTGATAGTCACAGGGCGTTCTCGTCTGGAAAATACTACGGAGAGGGGGCGCTGCCTCGCCGCGAGCGTCATCGCAGAGACATGAGCAATGACCGTGCGTCTGAGTCTGCCTTGGCACCAACTCCGAGAGCTTCACGTCACCGTCCGGTAAGCGTCTCCCCAACCCCTTTGTCTGAGGGGGATCACGTCAACCCGGAGGTCACCGCTGCTCAGCTGTACACAGCTCTAACAAAGGATATTGTTAGTCTTGTTGGTGCTCTTACACGTACCACTTCGTCCATCATAGACGCAGCTGCAGTGGCTACAGCTACATTTGCAGCAGCCGCTAGGGCTTCGCGGGCTCCTGTAGCAACCTCCGCCGGGTGCTCCATCGAGGCGTACACAGAGTCCGCAGCCGTTGTTGGCCCCATTGATGCAGCCGCCGCTGACATAGGCACTCAAATCTCCGCAGCAGCCTCTGCCATTGCATCGGCGACGGCCTCAGCTACATCTGCTACAGCTGTCGCCACATCGTCCATCCGCGCTTCTACGTTGGCCACCGACGCAGCCGCTGCATCTGCCCCATCTGCCGGCTCCAGCTTCGTTATTGCGGCTGTTTCTGTTGCGGTCGTCTTCGTCGTTCCCGGTGCTGCCTTCACCATTGGGGCTCTCGCTCTCATTGTTCTAGCCACATCTACAGTCACCATCCTTTCTGCAGCAGCCGTAGCTGCAATCCCACATCTCCTTGCCTTCCTTCGCAACCCATCCTCTTGACTCCCACCTCTTGACTCCCCGTGCACTGTACATGCTTGCGTTCTTTTCTTGCCTTCTATGCAGTGGCTTGTCCTATCTGACTTCGGGTGGGCTGTTCTACAGCATTTTTATCCTTTGCCTCAGGCAACCTCATTTTCCCCACGCCCACTTGGGCTGGGGAAACTCTGCCGAAATCTGTCCGGCAGTGTCCGCACGTCGTCACCATGCCCGGCAATGACGAGTCAGTCATTGCGACCCTTCAGCGCCAGCTGGCCCTCGCCCGCAAGGCCCAGCAGGAGGCTGAGGATCGTCTTAAGCTTGGTGAGGACAACAGTGATGCTTTTGCTGATGAGGTGGCCGCTATTGTCCTTTGCCGCCTCCCCGCTGCGTGTGTTGTTTCCCCTTTCGAAGCTAACCCCTTCTTCCAGCGGTCACCCCTTCACCCTCTAGCACCTCTGCTGTTGTGCACACTGGCACTACTGCCACTGCTTCCACTCTGCCAGCGCCTCGCCAGCATGAATTCTTTTCTCAGCCACCTGCGTTTACCTGTGCACTCGCCTTCTCCTCTTGGGAAGTGCGCTTCAGCACCTGGGCTCAAGGAGAGCACCTGTGGGAGCACTATTCTCCCGCTGTTGCTCCCTTCACACCACTTGCTACAGAGTCCGCCCGTGCTATCCGCGCTCTCATTACCGCTGCACCTGGGTTGCTGATTGATGATTTTGGCACCTTCAACGCTAACCCTGTTGCCCAGCGCCCTGCTGACCCCATTGGCGCATACGCCATGCTGCGTCGCCGTACCACCGTCCCTGGCCAAGCCGCTCAGAGCGCACTTACGGTCCAGTTTAACACGCTCCTCATGCGACCTGATGAGACCGCCGATGCCTATTCGGCTCGGGGTCTCAAGCTCCTTGTGAGCTTGACGACGCAGCACCTGGCCAAGTCTCTGCTGTTCTGACCATGGTCAACGGTCTCATTCCTGAGCTGTCCGATCTTCTCCGCGACGTCAAAGCTGATGAGCTGCAGCGCCTTGCCTCGCTGCCGGTCCCGCCCAGGTCGCCCCCTGGGATTGGTGCACTTTGGGATTTCACGTCCAAGCGCATTGTTGCTTGGTGGACTAGCTTGTAGAACAAGCATCTCCATCACTCCGTCGTCACCGGTGTTGCTGCGCTCACTACCGTTGCTACATCCTCCTCCTTTGTTGCACCTTCCTGCGTATCAACCGCCTTCCTCATCCTCCCCAACCTATGCCCTTGCTTCCCAAGGTTGTGGAAAGGGCAAGGGGAAGGGCAAGGGCAAGGGCAAGGGTAAGGACAAGGGTACTACTGCCTCCTCGCGTGTTCCGGGTGCGGTCGTGTGTTGGAACTGTGGCTCGACCGATCACTCTGCCCGGACTTGCCCTACTCCACCAGATGACCTACGCCTTTCCCGGGCAATGCGCGCTCACTAGACGCGCACCTCCAGCTCCTCCTCTGCACTATCGTCCTCCGGTGCCGGTGCCCCATCGCGCTCCTCCACCTCTCTCCAGGCCCAGGCTTACGCTGCCTCTGGTGTGCCATTGCCTCCGGTGCCTGGCCCCTACCCTTGGGGCTCGCCACCTCCTTATGGTACCCATGCGTATGCTGGTCCCCCGTCATCAGCCTACACCGCCCCGCCGTGGTTCCCTCCTTCCTCCGGCGTGTCTACTCAAGCTGCGCCCGCCTCTGTGGATGGTGATCGCGGGGATCGCGAGCGCCATCTTGAGCACTCAATCCTTCAGCTTCTCTGCCTTCGCGATCAGGAAGGTGAGGGTGTTGCATTGCTCGCCAAAGGTCTTGTGTGTCAGACTGACAGTGTCCTTTGTGGGGATCCTCCTGGTCACGTCCTTGGTGCTTTGTGTATGTCTGTTCCGTGGATTGAGCGTTGGCAGTCTGAATTCCTTCCTCCTGATCTCTCCCTTTATACCCTTGCTCCGTCCTCCGTTGGCAGTGTCGCCACTTCCAGTGTCCTACCATCCGTGCATGTGTCCAGTGGACTCTGGGTCCTCGACTCTGGGGCTACTCACCACATGACGTCAGTACTTTCCTCATTCGTGTTGTTGGGCCCCGTCGGTTCTGTCCGCTTTGTTCGTACTGGGTCTGGTCAGTTGCTTCCGGTTCAGGGTGTGGGCATCGTGCGTTTTGTCGGACCCAATGGTGCACTGTATCTGCCTAACGTCCTATATGTGCCTTCACTGAAGCTCAGCTTGTTATCTGTACCATCCCTAGATGATCAAGGTATGGACTTCACTCCTAGCCGTGGTGTTGGCACTGTCTGTCTTTGTTCCTCCACCCATGCTGTCCTCCGTGGCATGAAGTGTGGAAAACTCTATCGGGTTCCTTTGCCCGCCCCCTCCTCCCCTGTCGTCGGCATCGTTGTTGCTCACGCTACACCTTCTCTCCTTCTTGACCTCATCCGTCTTTTACATCATTTCCTTGGCCATGTTCACACCGATGCTATTCACAACATGCTGCGGCTCCAGCCTGCTCTTGGCCTCTCGCCCTCTACCTTCCCTGCTCCTTGTCCTGCTGACTATCTTAACTGTGCAGAAGGCAAGATGCATCGCTCTCCTTTCTCTTCTTCTGAGTCTCACTCTACACATCCTCTTGACCGTGTTCATGCGGATGTCATAGGGCCTTTGCCTCATGATCTTCTTGGTGACGTGGGTCGCTACGTCTTGTGCCTTACTGATGATTTCTCTTGCTTTCGTTGGGTGTTCACTCTTGGTCAGAAGAGCGTTGTTTGTTCCGTCATTGAATCATGGCTTGTTCAGGCTGAGCGTGCATGTCAACGGTTGTTGCGAGTCTTCCGCAGCAACCGTGGCGGTGAATTCCTTGGCCCCACCGCCCATCTCCTCGAGTCTTGTGGGGTGTGTCTGGAGACGTCCGCTCCTTACACACTCCAACAAAACGGTGTCTCTGAGCGTTGGAACCGGACACTTGTGGAAAGTTTCCGCACACTGCTGTCCGAATCCGCCCTGCCGCCGCTCTTTTCTTTCAAAGCCATGTGCTATATGACATGGGTCTGGAACCGTGTTCCCCATGGTCCCTTACCCCGCACTATCACACCCTTTGAGCGTTGGCATGGTCCTCGAGCCAATCTCTGTCTTGCTTGGGTTTGGGGTAGCATTGCTTCTGTCTGGCTTCCCGAGGATCTCCGCGATGGGAAACTGTCCCCTCGCAGTTGTGTGTGCCCCTTTCTCGGAGTTGCAGTGCAGTCTAAAGCTTGGCGTTTTTGGGACCCTGCTTATTAGCGTGTCGTCGAGTCTTGTGATGCTCTGTTCTTTGAATCCGTCTTCCTTTGCGATCTTGCTCGCCTGTCCCCCGACTCCTCCCTCCTCCCTCTCTCTCGGCTAAGGGGGGATGTCGGTCCTGCTGGCTGGGTAGTCCCTGTTCCCACACCACAGCTTTCACCCTCGTTTCCGTCCTTGTCGTCAGGGCATGTCCCTACCTTCTCTGTGCCCTCTTCCTCTTACGTGTCATCCAGCCCCTCTGATGTACCATCGTCTCCAGTCGCTGACTCTTCCCAGTCTGCTTCGTCTCCCGCTATCCCGTCCAGCCCAGGGACACCTCCCGTCGCCCCTTCACCCGTGCCCTCTCCCGTCCGGGCGCCTGACCCGCCTACACACATTCCCACTGGTTCTGCCCCTGTCTCGCCCTTCATTCGCGGTAGGCATCTTCGTGCCTTACCCCGTCGCTCTAATGCCTCCACGACCGATGCACGCCCTCCTTCGTCTCAGCCTGCGTCTCAGCCTGCCCACTCGCCTGTTCTCCCCACCGGCATGGACGCGCTGGGCTTAGCTACAGGGGTCGTCCATCCCAGTTCCACCCTCGGCTACATGCCTCTCGCCTCTGAGCATGAGCAAGACTTGGAACCTGCTAGCTTGAGAAGCGTTACGGAGTGTCACGCCACGTCATTCACCACTGCCGTGTCCCCTGAACCAACCACTATATGTCAAGCACGTTCAGCCTCCGATGCCCAGCAATGGGAGGCTACGATGTGTGACGAGCTCAACGCCCTTGATGATCATGCGGTCTATGAGCTTTTCGACCTACCGCCTGAGCGCAAAGCCATCAATGCCTCTTTGGGTCTTTCGGCGCAAGTACAAGCCCACGGTGCACTCAACAAATACAAGGCATGCCTCACGGCAAAGGGATTCTCACAGGTCCCCGGCATTGACTTCGACGAGACGTTCGCACCGGTCAGACGGTACACCACTGCCAGAGCACTGTTGAGTCTTGTGGCTCACCACGATTGGGAGTTAGAGCACATGGATGTGAACAATGCGTTCCTCCACGGATATCTAGATGAGGAGATCTACATGATCCGACCTCCCGGATTTTTTTACGGCACTGACCGAGTCTGGTGACTACGGAAGGCTCTCTATGGCCTGAAGTAGTCGCCACGGTGCTGGAACCAAGAGATCACGTCCAGTCTTGAGGAAAGGAGGCTACCAACGTAGTACGGTGTATCCATCACTCTTCGTCAGTCCACCCTCGGCCCCGTTTGTCGTTGTCCTTGTCTACGTCGATGACCTGCTGATAGCATTGCCTAGTCAGACTGCTCTCCAGTCAGTCAAGACGCTCCTACAGTCCACGTACAAGATGAAAGACTTGGGCCCTGCTCACGTCTTCTTGGGCGTGGAGCTTGAGCGTGATCATTCTCGTTGCACGCTCCATGTTCATCAGGTTGCGTACGTCCGCAGTCTGGGTGAGCATTTTTCTTCACTACTTGAGTCCACACCCACTGCGTCTATGCCCATGACCCCAGCAGGCCAGAGGATGCTGAAGACACTGGATGTGTCAAAGCTGGGGGAGACGGTCGATGTAACCGACTATCTCTGCGTCATTGGGTCACTGATGTACCTGGCGACCACGACTAGGGCAGATGTCGCCTTCTCTGTGAACTTCCTGGCCCAGTTCTCTTAGGCCCCCCGAGCCCGACACATGGAGGTTGCTTTACGCGTCGTCAAGTACACCCTCTCCACTGCTCACACTAGATTGTGCTATCGCGCACAACCATCTGTCTTCGTGGATGGATATACAGAAAGCGACTGGGCACATGACACGGATGAACGCAGCCGTACAGGATACATCTTCCTAGTTGGAGGGACCGCTGTGTCATGGAAGAGTGGTAAGCAGGATTGTGTGGCCCACAGCTCCAGTGAGGCTGAGTATGTTGCTCTTGGCGCATGCACTTGTATGGTTGTGTTTCTTGCTGCAGAAACTGCGCGTCCCCATCCACTACATCACATTGTGCTGTGACAACCAAAGCACTAGGGCAATTGCTGAACATGATGGAATGCATCACACACGCACAAAGCACATCAATGGAGGAG
>SZWC01001689.1:181375-230466 GCA_023375785.1 Penium margaritaceum | reverse complement strand
CACACACACACACACACACACACACACACACACACACACACACACACACACACACACACACACACACACACACACACACACACACACACACACACACACACACACATCATCATCACTGCGGGTGATTAACCTGGATTAAAGCTCTTGGGTGCAAATCTCTGACCCATCATGGATCGTACAGTGATGGCGACACCATCAAGCTGTCAAGTGGTGGCCACAGCAACAACACCAGAATCATGGAGAGCTTGATTGTAGTGTTTTTCAATACTTCTACATTCTAGAGAGGGGCACACATTCGTGGGAGTGCATGCACCACATACATTCGTGGTTGATGTGGTTGTGTTTTGCTCATTTTCATGCTTTTAACTTAGTGAGCCAGGTTGTTGATCTCTCGGGACCACACGTCCAGTTTATACCGGTGTGAGAAAAACCACCTCAAGCTTGTTCACTCCAGGGTCAGATTCAATCCCTGAGTGGTGTTTGGGCCCCGCGTCAAGAGCTTCACGTTGGTGGATTGGTCAACTGGCACTCATCATTTCGTTCGCTCCTTACTCACTTACTTATTCATTTTTTCCTTGCTGGTCTTTACGTGAAAGTGAACTCACCCCGACCCATGGTATCGTGCCTCTCCACCCGCTTACTTTCTTTCTTTCTCATCTCAGCAACCTAAGCTACCACAACAGAACCGACTACTATAGGTCCCGTACACAGCCACGGACATCGCAGCCGCTTCCTACGCAGTTGCCTGCTCTCATCTTTGCCATGGCTGCAGCAACAATACCGGCTTTCCCCGCCACTGTACACTCGCTCATCGGCCGTGCTATGGCCACCGTAGCGGTCTTCCTTACAACCACATATTTAATGGCTGCCAGCTCATATCTTAGCCGTGGTTACAGCAACCGCTCTCGCACACATATTGGCCACACTGTGGCCACCTCAGCCGTGCCTCACACAATGGCTGCCCGCGTGCATCTCCACTGTGGTATTGGTGATAGGAGCAGTATCTCCCGCTGCTGTTCACACTCTCCTCGGCCGTACTATAGCCAAAGAAGTTGCGTCCCTCATAGCCACACGACTGCCCAAGTGCATTCTATTCGTGGTTACGGCAGCCGCATCTCACTCGGTTTCAAGCGCGCGTCCGAGCGGTGGTTACGGCCCGTGCTCCTGGCGCACACGTCGGCCACGCTATGGCCATCGCATCCGCTTCTCACGCAGCCGCCCGCGAGCATCTCCGCCATGGTGACAGCGAGAGCAGAGGCATCTCGCGCTGCTGTGCATACCCTTGCTGGCCATGCTACGGCCATCAAAGCAGTAGCAGTAGCAGCAATTGCAGCAGACTGCACCGCCGATGTCTTCATTGTGCGGCTCCCTTACAAGACAGCTGGACACCAAGCACACTGGTATCCCCTCCTGAAACGGATCCCATCCGGACTTCATCCATGGCCGCACGGGAGCACAACCGTCTCAATGACGAGATAGCGTACAATGAGGAGAGGACAGAGCGTGAGGTGTTGTCAAGAGTTCACCGCAGCAGTCCGGGGTATCACCCTGGTGAGGACTTTGACCTCGCTGATCACTAAAATCAGGAGGACGCCAAGGTCTAAGCGGCCTACTTTTAGTCTGCCGCCGACAACTCGCCAATAGCGCATGTCGCACCAGCCACGGGGCCACAGCGGAATCACTGAGCTCTTCAATATTTGGTAAGCCCACCTCTTGCCCATAGGACTCGTCAACAGCGTCGACGTACTGTTTCTTGAGGAGTAGCACCAGCTTCTGCAGCAATGGTACCTAGAGCTTCTGTTCCACGCCATGTAGCCTCTCCAGATACATCAACCGCAGAGTCATCCTCATCTCCTTCACCTAAAATCTTGATTGTCTTACAGGTTGTTCTTGTCTCTAGTGATGCTATTGCTTCCACTTTTGTGGAAACTGCACGTGCTACAAGTGCACCTGCCAGCACTACTACTGGCAGAGCCATTAAGATGTACATTGTAGCAGTAGTTGATCAAGGTCATCTGGCAGCAGGTGTTGTCAACGTCGTTACTCAGATTATAGCTTCAGTAGACGTTGTAGCATCAGCAGCAGCAACAGCTGCAACAGCAGTTTCTAGGCGTGGACTTCCATCCACGCCTCTACAACACAGGCATCAGCATTGCCCTCCTCATCATCTTCGGCGAGCCGTCACATTCAGCTACTAGTTTTCACAGTCACTGCCATCTCCACTTTTACAGGTGCCGCACTGACAAGAGTAGCCTGCCTCATTGTCTCCACGTCTGCCACCGTCGTAGTTGAGGCATCATCAACAGTAGTTGCTCTTCCTCCTTTGATCCCACTGCGCCGCCAGGCCTGGTGAGCCTGGCTTCCTCTCTTGTCCCTGACCCTTCTATACTGCATCTACGTTGGTGTGTTTGTACGTCCAGGTCTGTTACCTTGTAGCAGAGCCCTGAGCCACCCATCACACATATCCCAAACCCACTAGGGTAAGAGAAACTTTGCCAATTGTTTCTTTGCAGGATCACATTGCTGGCATCATGCCGGTCGAAGATTATCAATATGATGTCTTGCAATCTGAGCTACGGCACGAGTGCAGTGCTCCACAAGCTGCACTCATTGTATGGCACACTACAGAGGAAAAATGCGAGCTGAACAAGCTAATCAGAAAACCTTCGCAGGTCACATTGTTGATTTGGTTCTTAAATGCCTTCAGTCCACATTGCACGGTATGCCTTCTGCCTCCGTTGGTGTTGGCATTACTGCTGCATTTTCCACCTCAGCCGCTTCCGCATCCGCCACTGCTGGATCTACCTCCTCTGATCCTCTCGCAGTTGCAGACGCCGTAGGCTCAGGCGTTGCCAAAGCACTTGCATCACCAGTGCAGCGCAAACCTCACTTTGACTCCAATCCATCTCACTTCACCTCCACTCTCAACTTCTATTCGTGGGAGGTCCATTTCAGTGCTTGGGCAGAGGAGAAACAGCTCTGGGAATGCTAACACAAGCCCAATCCCTCTGCCAATCCTTCCTTTGTGCCCATTGATTCTGAATCTTCTCATGTTGTGCGTGCTCGCATTCGCGCTAAGCCCAAAAATCTCACTGGCAAGGTCGGGTCCTACAATGCAGACACTACACACCGGACACCTGCTGACCCGGCTGGCGCTTACGTGCTTAAATTGTTGTACAACAGTGACTAGGCATGCAGCCCAGAGCGTCCTTACTATCGAATTCAACACGCTCTCTATGCGTGCTGATGAGACTCCCGACTCCTATTGGACTCACAATCTATGCCTGATGTGTGACCTAGGAAACGTTGCGCCTGGGCAGCTCTCTGTTGTTCTCTACATTGTCAACGGTCTCATTCCTGAGCTGACACCTTCAGGGAGGTGAAAGCCTCCAAACTTGAGCAATTGGCCACTTTCCCTATTCCTGAGGATACACCTCCTGACATCGGTGCCCTGTGGAAGCTCACCTCCCAGCGCCTCACTGACTGGTGGAGATTGCTACAAAACAAGCGCATCCATTGCATAGCAGTTGCAACAGCTACCACCGCACTTTCCTCCTGTTCTGCCTCCGCTACTGCCTTATCTTCCACCACTTCCACCATGACAGCTACTTCCCTTGCTTATCAGGGAGGTGGTGGGGGTGGGGGCCGTGGACAAGGGGGGCAGCAAATGACGAGGTTCTGACAGCGTTGCGTCTTCTTCCTCTTCCAGCACCATCAGATGTTGGAACTATGGTGCCACTCGCCACCCCGCTCCCAAGTGTCCTACACCACCCAAGGATGCATGCCTTGCATCCGCTATGCATGCGCACTAGGCACGCTCCTCAAGTGCTAGTGGTGGTACTTCCCTCTCCTCTACCCCTAGTGGGTCCTCCAGCCATCCTCCATCTTCCTTGGCATCTTCTGCCACCTACTCTACCACCATGGCTTCACCACCCGAGCCTTATCCCTGGGGATGACCTTCAGGGTTCGACGACCCAGTCTACTATGGGCACGCTTCCAGGTCCTACTTTCCTCCATCATGGACATCGTCTACCTACACCTCTTGACGCCCCTCTTCTGGCATCATCATCACCCCTAATCCACCTGACAATGAGTGCCAGCTGGACTCTTCCCTCTCTCATGCCATCCACCAGAGAAACCTTCATGATTGGGGAGGTGAGATTGTGCGTTTGGTTGAAGGGACACTTGCATGTGCTGTTGATGACAGTCTTTGTGGTTCGTCGTTGGATCATGTTCAGGTATGTTCTCCAGTTGATGTCCTGTGGATTGAGCACTGGAAGTCTTACGGCTGGCCCTGTAGCCATCACCTTCCTCCCCGCTCTGCCATTGTAGCTATCAGCCATTATCTAGAATCTATTCATGTTTCGGGTGGCTTCTGGATCCTCTATTCAGGAGCCACCCACTGCATAACCTCTTGTCATTCCTCGTTTATCTCCATGGGTCCAGTTGGCTCTGTTCGCTTTATGCGCTAATTCTGGCCAGTTTCTGCCAGTCCGAGGTGTTGGGGTTGTTTGCTTTGTTGGCCCTGGGGGAAGCTCTTCTTGCCATACGTGTTGTACGTGCATGCTCTTGAGCTAATTCTTCTCTCTGTTACGACTCTCGATGACCAAAGCATGGACTTGTCCTCCAATCGCAGTGTTGCATCTGTACTCCATCGCACCACTGTTCGTGCTCTGCTACGTGGCATGCGCTATGATTGTTTGTATTGCGTGCCGTCGTTTGCGCCTCATCCCGGTTCCACTACTCTCATTCATGTCGCACGCCCCCTCTTCCCAATGCACGCACAGCTGCTACACTGCCTACTTTGCCACATTCACACTGCTACCATTGAGAGCTTGCTACATAAGAAGCCCACTCATGGTCTTGATGCCGACACGTTCCCTATTCCTTGCTCTGCTGACTGTCTCGAGTGCGCACAGGGCAAAATGCACCAATGCCCATTTTCCATCTCTGAATCCCGTATGTCCTATCCCCTTGACCTCTTGCACGTTGACGTCATGGGACTCCTTACCCATGATGCTCTAGGGGGATTAGCCGCTATGTCCTCTGTCTCACAAATGACTTCTCTTGCATGCACTGGGTCTTTGTCCTACGCCAGAAGAGTGGAGTCTGCCCCACCCTTGAGTCATGGCTGCCCCAAGCCGAATTGGCCTGTGGTCATCGCCTGAAAGTCTTTCGCTGTGACCATGGCACAGAGTTCATCGGACCCACGGCCTGCTTCCTGTCCTCTTGCAGGATGTGTATGGAGCCGTCCACTCCTTACACACCCCGCAGAATGGCGTCTCCTAGCGGTGGAACTTTACGCTTGCTGACGGTGTCCATACTCTTCTCAATGAGTCCTCCCTTTCCCATGTCTTCTCTTTTGAGGTCATGTCTTACATGAACTGGGTCCGGAACCGTGTCCTACATTGTCCTCTTCCTCGTCAAGTCATACCCTTTGAACGCTGGTACAGTCATCGTGTTGACCTGTGTCTTGCCCACGTCTAGGATTACGTTGCTGCCGTCTGGCTGCCTTAGGACTTTGGGGATGGCAAACTTAGCCCCCACGCCCGCCTCTGCACCTTCTTTGGTGTCTCAACCATGTTCAAGGCTTGTCGTTTATGGGACGCTCACCAGTCCCGTGTTATCAAGTCTTGTGATGCCCTTTTCCTTTAGGATGTCTTTCCTCCGGACCTATCCAATGTCTCGTCACCCTCCTCTCTCTCCTTGCCTCGTCGGCTTGGAAGAGGTATGTATGTCCCAGTCTCCGATCTCGGGACGTCATCTTCCTCCTCTGCTGACATGGCGCTTCCTTCTGTCCCGTCGATACCTTTCTCTACCACGGGCAGTGACTCCCTTTCCTCCTTGTCTGACTCACCCTCCTCCTCGGAGTCCTTGTCATCCCGTGCTTCCTCTGCACCCACTGATGGACACCCGCTGATGTCCACACAGTCCCCTGTGCACTCCACTCCTAGCTCATCTCCTGAGCCACGGCTACAGATGCCTCTTGTGGTTCACACCGCTGAGCCACCACCTCATGTCTCCCCTCCTAGTCATGTGCCCTACACACGTGGGGGAGACTTCGTGCTCTTCCCCAACACTCCTCCTCTCAAGCCTCTTCGTCCTCTCAAAAGCGCTCACGCTCCACCGTTGTATCTTCTATTCTACCTACCAACACTGGTGCACTCGGCCCCTCATTGGCCTCTCAGCCCAATGAGCAGGTCACGCGGTTGAGCACATCGTCCTCCACTAATGGACCTTCTGATCAACCCACTGGCCTTGGTACACTTGGTCTTGCTGTCAGTGTTGTCCACCCTAACTCAGGAGTGGGCTACGCTCTTGTAGCACATGAGTTTCACAACACCATTGAGTCCTCTGTTGCTGGTTATGTCGTCGTATGCTTTGCAGCCTCCGGCCTTCCTACCCTCCCTCCGAAGTCTTCCACTCTCCGCTAGGCTCGTGAGGCAGCTAATGCTGGCCTCGGGGAGAAGGCCATGCAGGAGGATTTGCCTGCACTCAAGGAGCATGCTATCTCTGAGCTTGTGGATCTCCCTGCGGGGTGCAAGGCAGTCCCTGCTCACTAGGTCCAACGGCAAAAGCTAAAGCTTAATGGTAAAGTTGACCGGTACGAGGCTCGCCTCACAGCCAGAGTTTTCTCTCAAATCCCTGTGATTCACTTTGATGAGACCTTCGCCCTGGTCGGGCGGTACACCACTGCCCGAGCCCTTTGGAGCGTTGTCGCCCAGCATGACTGGGAGCTGGAACACATGGACATCAACAAAGCCTTCCTAGATGGACGGCTTGACGAGGATATCTACATGGTCCAGCCACCGGGGTTCACCGATTGCACAAACAAGGTCTGGCGACAGCGTAAGGTCCTTAATGGGCTCAAGCAGTCGTTGCGTTGGAACATGGTGATCTCCTCCACTCTTGAAAGAGGCAGTTATAGACACAGCACGGTGGATCAAGTACTCTTCTTCAGTGTCCCCTCAGAGCCATTCGTGGCCATCCTTGTCTACGTCGATGATCTGCTCATTGCCTCTTCCACTCCCGCAAGTGTCTAGTCTATGAAGAACCCACTGCAGTCCACATACAAGATGAAGGACTTCGTGTTGTTGTGTGGGCTTTGATCCAACATCGCTCCAGACAGTGATTGTGGTGCCACACATGTTTTAGAGATCCTGAGACTGCATCATCACCTACGAGACTGCCGATGTGATACACTCGCTGTGTTCCGGCATCCAGGTTTGTCGATGTGTAGCTGCTAAAGTTTTCTCGGTGGTTAAGACCCGGGCACCCGGAGACATGCTCATGGGTCACGAGGAGACCTGACGTGGCTCTGGTCGAGACCCGCACACTTGGTGGGTCGTACCGGTATGACATGGAGACCCAGAGCCTCTTACCAATGTGTACGTGTTGGGAGCTCGTGATGTGGTGCCCCGCGCTTAGTTGTGTATCTTGCTCGGAAGTGGAGACCCAGGCAACCGGAGACATGTTCTGGGGTCACGAGGAAACCTACCTTGTACATGATGGACATCTTTGGCTTATAGTGCTGGTTGTTCTGGTTCAAACGGCGCGTCGCTCTGATGCCTGTGCAGGAGGTTATGCCTGGGCGAGTGTTTTGGCCTTGGCTGGGCCGTTTTGGCAGTTTCCATAGCTTTGCACGAGTTACGCCCGGTTCATAGCCAAACGCGCCCCTAGCTGTCCACCAGGCCTCACAACTATTTAGGTGGCTGTTGCTCATTGTTGTAACTCTCTCTGCATGTGTTTTACTTATAAAAGCACGTTTGACACTCTGTTTATGTCGCCAAGCCAAACCCTTGTCATTTCGCGTCTGACCTGTGTTGACGTCGCGAGATGACTGAGCGTTGATGCCTAGTCAGCAGCAAGCATGCTAGGAAGCTTCCTGGCAATCTCATTTTGGTATAAGAGAAAATGAGCCACAGCTCGTTGCCTTATGCAGCTTAGATGTAGTAGCAACAACGAGTGGTAGCAGCGGCAGCAGCGGCAGCAGCGGCAGCCACCCATAGCAGCAACAGCAGATCCCAAAAGGACCCACCATGACTATATTGAAGTGGAGCAGTGGAGGCAAAGGAGGCAGCGGCGGTAGCCGCAAGCAAGACTAGCAACAGCAACCGTAGCATGAAAAGTGGCGGGAAGCACCTGCAGCAGCAGCGGCTACGTGCAGCAGTCATGGCAACAGAAGTAGCAGGAGCAGCTGAGTAGCAGCGGCAGAGGGGAGCAACCACACAAGCAGCCGCAGCAGCAGTGGCAATGGCGAGCACCTGCAGCAGCAGCGGTGAAGGGCAGTCGCCTTAGTAGCAGCCGCAAAAGTAGCGGCAGCTGCAAGAAGCTGCAGTTGTAGTGATGTCGAGCAGCTACAGCAGTAGCGGCGAAGGGCAGTAGTCACACCAGCAGCCGCAGCAGCAGCGGCAGTGGCGAACAGCTGTAGCAGCAGCGGCGGAGGGTAGCAGCCTCAGCAACAGCCATAGCAGTTTCAGCGGTTGTAAGTAGTTGCAGAAGTAGTGGCGACGAGCAGCAGCCAGTAGCTTGATCAGCAACGACGTCGTGCAGCAGTCACTGTAGCAGTAATAGCAGTGTTGGCGGCGAGCTGTTGTATGTGCAATCCGCAACCATAGCAGTAGCAGTTTGTGCAGCAGAAGCAACAGGGAGCAGCACCAGACTCGGCGGCAGCAGCAACAGCATGCAGCAGCAGCAATGCGCAGTAGCAACAGCTGTTATAGCGCTTCATCGCATGAGTTGCAGCATGGAAAGCAGTAGCACACGCAGGAATACGCGCAGCAGCCGCCGAAGCAGCTGCAACTCGCCTCATCGCCATTGCAGCATCAAGTAGTTGTCGTGTAGCTTCCTGTTGCGATGCCCTCACTCGTAAGGGCGGGAGGTGGGCCCTCGAGGAGCTCGTCCATGTCCGAGCTCGCCGATCGGTGAGCTCGCCGAGCAAGCTCGCTTGACCAATTCGCTCGTGGCAAGGGTCAAGCCTGATACTAAAAAAAAAAGGATAAGGGGGTCCACAAGTGGGGTACTCGACAAAAAAAAACTGGGTGGGGGTACTCCAATGACACGTAAGTTATCAATGATTAAAAAAACAAAGAAAAAAGGAGGTGGTTGGGGGTCACAGTCATCAGTTGGTGACGGCAACCGGTGTAGTAGTAGCAGCCGCAACCGCAACGACACCACCGGCAACATTACCAGCTGCAAGAAGTGTGGCGGGGACCACCACTATCGCCATTGATGGTGGCCATAGGCAACAGCAACAATAGTGGCAGCACCAAAGGCGACTTGAGGTCGCACATTGTGTTAGCCGTACGATAGCAACATAGCAGTCGCGTAACAGTCGCACAATAGTGCACCACTAGCGTGGTGGTGGCCGTCCTCGTGACGGTGTCGCAGCACGTCTGAGAGACTGTGCTTCGATCACCCACCTCCCCTCATGGCCTTGTGCCAGTGGGAGCAAGTGCTGTGTGTACTCACACACGCCAAGCTCTAGAGATGAGCAGACTGGCGAGGCAGGGAGCGCAGTCGGCGTCGTGGTTAGCAACGGCACTAAATGCATGGCAGGCACCGTGTCCACAGTGGCAGTTGTAGCCGTGGCACACGCCTTAGGCGTCTAACGGTTTTGCTTGCTAATACTGTGGCAATTGGCAAAATAGCTGGTGCCAATGTCGCCACTGCCCTGCCGGGTGGCGACCGCCATGGATATAGTCTCGCCCTTCTTTTTTAGCATCCGACTCAAAGACATTGTCGGCCAATACTGTGGCACTCTCAGTGGAGTTATGGCGGTGCTGTACACTAAGCTCTAGGTTCTAAAGCGCATGGTACAACAGCTCACAGACCATGTGGTCTCTGAGCAGGCTGTTGCCACCATGCCGCTACAAACACCCCCATGTTCCTCCTCGCCATCCTCACCTCCATCAGTGGCGTCATCTGATGTTGCGATGCCTCCCGACCTTAGCTCCACATCTAACACCCTCCGCATTGTCCTGGAGTTAGTTGGAGTCATCCCGACCTCTGACCCCTCCGCTTCTGTGGTAGTCTCTTCAACTCGCGCTCGTCGTGCTCACACTCAGAACGCGATGCAGTGGACAGCACGTTTGGCTAGATGTGCCCAGAAGGTAGCGATAACAGTAGGAGTGGCAAACGTTTCCGTGGATCTCACTCTCTTGTCCTCGTTCGCAAGGTTGGTGCAGCACGCATTTCCAGCTTCTACCAGTGTGTCAGTCAAGGAAGGATGGAATATCCACCGACAACCACCGGAGAGTGCAAGAGAGATGTGACGAATGGTGGTGCAAAACACGGTGCTCTGGGTGAGAACGAGTCATCCGACGTAGAATCAAAGGCAGACGTAGCGATAGAGATGGGGATGGAGACTGCATTTCATGCTACAATGATAGCGACCGATTTGGCAGGTGTGGCAATAGCATTAGACGAGGCAATAGTGGTAGTGCCGATGACAGCTGAATTCTTTTGAGCAGACGTCCGGGCAGTGAGCGTGTTGGTAGCCGCCGACGTCATGACAGTAGCAGGAGTACCAGTCCCAGCTACAGATGGGATGATGGCAGTGGATTCCCTTGTTGGTGCGCACACCACAATGGTCGTAGCCTTTACAGTAGTAGCAGTACCGATAATTCCTCCGCAGGGGTAGACGCTCCCTCAGCCGCAGCATCACTCATTGTAGGTACACATACGGGGGGCACCTGAGGAGGCAAGACATGTCGAGAATGCCAGCATGTCCACTATGGCCGGCGCCACTGCCACAGCTATCTGTGCAAGTGTAGTCATCACGGAGGACCCAGCTTGAGCACTAGCTGATGCACCAGCAGCCGGGCCGGCCCCTATGCTCGAGCGTTTACACTCTATGCTTCACGACCAAGACGATGCAGTGGCATGTGCGGACAGGCACCTACAGGACCTCGAGGTTGAGCTGTGTGCATCAAGTACATGTTGGAGCACCGCAGACGCCGCGGATCATCAGGTAGCAGCAGTAGACGTCGAGGATGTGTACACGCGCCTCGAGGCTGCTGAGTGGATTTTGCACGGTGCAATGTGGAGGTGGTCAAACTCGCGTCGATAGTTGGAGGAGGCGATATCAATGGATGCCTCAATAGTGGCGGCTCGTACACGAGCAAAGGTTACCGTGGTCGACACTACTGACAGCCGAGTGATAGTCGTTTCCGTAGCATCTAAAGAGCATGTAGCAGTCACCCCTATAGGTGCACCTACCGTGGAGGATGTAGAGCGAGCTGCGAACCTCCAGATCATAGCTATCCTAATCAGCATTCCTGACACCGTGGCGGTTCCAGTCAACAACACAAATACACACGTCCGAGCTGCAGTTGCTGTACCTAAGCACCTACGCTCTGCAGTCAACAAGCAGGAGGCAGTCGTGGGTCGAGCTGAGGCACACGTGCAGGGTCTCATGGTCGAGCTGCAGGACGCTTGTAGCCGTTGATACACTGTGGATGTTCCAGCATGACGGGCTGCCGAGGAGTGCGTGGAGGATGTGCACACACTTCTTGAGGCAGCTGAGAGGTCTCTACAGGATGCACGTCAAGGACGGGCGGACGTTCAGTAGTAGGTAGACGATTGGTTATGCACCAGGGGTTTAGAGGAGCTCCAAGATGTTGTACAGGCTCCCGATGATAGCAACGACGCCATAGAGGCAAATCCACCGATTGATGCGAACGTCCAGCCAACAGCCGACGGCCGAGTGACAAGTGTGTTAGCAACAGCCGGTGCTTTTGTGGTAGCAACTCCTATAGATGAAGACGTTACAGATGCCGAAACGTTGTCTGGTTTCGACGTCCTACCAGCACCTGGCGGCCAGACAACAGATGATTTGACGGCTGACACAGAGGAATCCGACCTGCGTGACGAGGCGGTGAGGCTACAGGAGGTCGTGGCTTGTGCTGACGCGCACGCGGTCGAGGTCCACCATCAGGCTCGTTCCGCGACTGACTGCCTGCATGCCGCAGATGCAGCCAGCCGGCTGGCAACCGCAGCACAACTCCACGAGCTGTACATGCGTCCTGACACTGCAAAGTCCATGTGGTGATGTGCAGCTAAGCAGATAACAGGCATACAGCAGGTGATGTAGTTGGAGGAGGCCCTCAGCGCTACACCAGTCATAGTAGTAGGTGATGTAAGCAGTGACAGCTACGACAGTGACGATGCCAACAATGTCAATGACGCTGAGGGGTAAGGCTACGTGCACGCATTTCCCATCAGCATTGTTCGCACCCTTGCTACTGCTCCCACACAGGGGGGAGTGTTGGCATGTGTGCTTTCGCCCGACGCCTCCCTGTGCACAGCACATATAGACACTACCACTATATGGTTGACATGGGTCGAGGTGGTGATGGTCGAGACCTCCATACATGGTGGGTTCCACCGGTGTGATAACAAGACCTAGCACCTTAAGATCACCATGTACTTGCTATGCAGGTGTGTGTGTGTGTGTGTGTGTGTGTGTGTATGTGTGTGTGCGTGTGTGTGTGTGTGTGTGTGTGTGTGTGTGTGTGTGTGTGTGTGCGTGTGTGTGTGTGTGTGTAGGTGTGTCATGCTATAGGTGTTGCACTGTCGGGCTCCACAGCCCAAGGGGAGTGTTGTTGTGTGGGCTTTGAGCCGACATCGCTCCACACAACGATTGTGGCGCCACAGGTCTTTTATAGGTCCCGAGAATGCATCATCATCTACGGAATTGCCGATGCAATGCACTCGTTGCGTTCCGGCATCCAAGTTTGTAGATATGTAGCTGCTAAAGTTTTCTTGGTGGTCAAGACCCGAGCACCCGGAGACATGTTCCGGTATCACAAGGAGACCTGAGGTAGCTCTGGTCGAAACCCGAGCGCCTGGTGGATGGTACCAATGCAACGTGGAGAACCAGAGTCTTGAACAAGTGTGTGCGTGTTGGGAGCTCATGATGTGTTGCCCAGTGCTTAGTTGTGTACCTTGCTTGTCACTTCAGACCTGGACACCGAGAGACATGTTTCGAGGTCACGTGGAGACCTGCTTTGCATGTTACAGGCGCGTTCAGCTTGTCGTGCTGGTCGTTCTGGTTCAAACGATGCGTCATTGTGACGCCTATGCAGGAAGTTAAGACCGAGCGAGTAATTTAGCCTCGGCTGGGCCGTTTTGGCAGTTTGCGTAGTTTTGCACGAGGTGCGCCCGGGGCACAACCAAACGCGCCCCTAGCTGCGCAACAGGCCTCTCAGCTATTTAGGTGGTTTTTTCTCATTATTGTAACTCTCTCTGCACGTGTTTTATTCATGGAAGCACAATTGACACTCTGTTCATGTCGCCTAGCCCAACCGTTGCCCTTTCGCGTCCGACCTGTGTCAACGCCACGAGCTAACTGAGCACTGACGCCTTGTCAGTGGCAAGCATGTTAGGAAGCTTCCTAGCAATCTCATTTCTTGGGTCCGGCACGATTGTTCCTCGGCATGGAGCTCGAGCGTGATCGTCAGCGCCGCACCCTGCACGTGCACCAGGTTGTATACATCCGCATACAGGGTGAGTGGTTTGCCTCCCTGGTGGCCGACACCCCCATTGTATCCACACCGATGACTCCAGTTTGACAATGCTTGCTAAAGTCTCTTGATTCCACACAGCTGGGGAAGAGTGTCGATGTCACCAACTACCTCAGTGTGGTCGACTCCCTCGTGTATCTTGCAACCACCACTCGGGTAGAAGTGGCCTTCTCGGTCAACTTCTTCGCCTAGTTCTCCCAACACCCTTGCCAGAAACACCTTGAGATGGAACTGCATGTGGTCAGTTACACATTGTCCACTGCACGTGTGGGGGTGTGCTATCATGCTTGGCCCTCTGTGGTGATTGACGGATACAACTAGAAATTGTGCTCAAGTGCAGATTGGGGCAGTAGCGTTGTTGATGCACCATGTGGGCTTCCACACTCATTGCTTAGTCTGTTGCCCCCTCAGTCGGCCGCTCTAGAGTCTAAGTCTGAGTGCTCTGTGTTTGTTACTCAGAAATGCGCGCGCCAGCGTTAGCGCCAGAAAGCAGCTGAAAACTGGAAGTGACTGATTAGGAATAAAGAATGAGCAACAATGGGAGACCCCTCCAAGTTCTAGCTCCCCCCAAGCTCTGTAGAGCTTGTTACTCATCTAACCATCCAATCAGAAAACAAACCTGTTTTATGGCAGGCAGGGTTTTCTCGGTGAGCCCTGCTCGATGGCCGACAGCCCAAAACCAGGGCGTTGTCCGTTTTGCCTGAAAACTAGACCATACCATAATACCGACGTTGCAAACGTAGTCGTGTGGTCGGAAACAGCTAGAATATTAGCAGCAAGGATTTATGGCTGTCCAAACCAATTCAGTGCCTACAATAGTCCCACGTGCCAACAGTGCCACGCTAACATGAGACTTGGACCCTAAGCAGAGCATGACGCTACAGACACAATGGTATAGTCAGATCCAACGCTAGATGCATGCAGACAGCATCTGTAGTGGCAGTGCCTGCCGGCGACCCGACCGCCAAGGAGGCCTACCGATGCACCTGAGTACATCGCCGGAGGGAGGAGGCTCCAGTGAATTGCGTGTACGTATCAGCGTGCGTTGGCTCCACCGGACGACACTCCAGCAGTGTCAAGTCTCGCCGTCAGTCGTGTGCACGCCAATGTACACAAGACGAGAGGACACAACAGAGCACAATGAGAGCTGCAAAAAAACCAACACTCCCCCATGACTCATAGGTACATAGATGGGCAGCGACACATTCAATAGACAGACTCCCCCAGGGCACACAAAGGCACAGGCCAGGACAAAGAGTCTAACTCACGGACGCACGTAGACCAAACTCACAACCTTCTTGAATGAGTCGTGCTTCAGTACCTTGTCAAGAAGTCATCCAGCTGCCATGCTATCTCAACCCACACAATGTTGACGCTCTCGTCATGCAACAACGAAAGCACATAGTGATACTCAACATTGATGTGCATTGTGCGTGTGTGATGCATGCCGTCATTGTCAACGATGGCCATGAAGCTCTCATTGTCACAATGCAACGTGATGGATGCGACGTACAGACGCAACTAAGACAACAGACGACGCAACCACACGCACTCGCATGCGCTTGAGCCAAGGGCTACGTACTCAGCCTCAACAATGCTAAGTGTAATGCACCCCAGCTTGCTATTGTGCCAAGACACACCCATGTTGCAATCACAAAGATCCGGCCTGTGTGGCTCTTTCGGTCTGGACAGCCGGCCCAGTCACTATCGGTGTAGCCCACCGCAACAACAAACGGCTTTTGGTGGAACATGAGACCTTGCCTTGGAGTCAAGACGACATAGCGCACTACTCGGATTACGACCTCAAAGTGGAGGTGACGCGGCTCCTGAGAGATTATAGCCAGGAGGTTGACGGCGAACGCGATGTCTGGGTGCGTCATCGTCGCCAAGAACATCAGTGACCCGATGACTCGCAGATATGTGGTCACATCAACTGGCTCCCTCACAAAGGCTGGGTCAGAGTTCTTCACCTTCATCTGGCCATTGGGTGACATGGGTGAGTATGCGCTTGGCATGAGGGAAAGGTCCTCGACAAAGCGAGTGGACAGAGTTTGTACATAGGCAACCACATGGACGTGCAGGATACCCTGTGAGGGATCATGCTCGAGCTCCATGCCCAGGAAGACTCGGGCAGACCCGAGATCCTTCATCTGGTAAGCGGTGTATAACAAATCCTTGACGCACTGGATGGAAGCCACGTCTGGCAACGCAATGAGGAGATCGTCGACGTAGACCAGGCGAGCGGCAAAGGTTTGGCCTCCTGGGATGATGAACAGTGCGGGGTGAGTAGTGTTGTGCAGGAGGCCGCCGCAGAGGAGCGTGTGACTAATCTCCAGGTTCTAGCACCAAGGCGACTGCTTCAGGCCATAGAGGGCCTTCCGCAGCCGCCATACCTTCCCATTCCCGTCGTCGAAGCCTAGAGGTTGTACCATGTAGAGCTCCTCATCCTCCAGCGAGCCATGGAGGAAAGCGTTGCTCACGTTCATCTGATGCAGCTCCCACCCGTACTGGGCATCCAGGCTCAAGAGCGCCTGCTAGTGGAGAATCAGCAAACTGGGGTAAAGATCTGGTTGTAATCAAACCCAGGGACCTGAGCAGACCCCTTGGCAATGAGCCGGGCCTTGTACTTGTCCAAGGACCCGTCTAGATTCCATTTGCGTCGGAAGACCCATTTGGTACCGATAGCCTTCCGACCTGGAAGGAGATCAACGAGGTCATACACATGGTGCTGCTGGATAGCAACGAGCTTGTCGTCATAGGCACCATCCCAGTGTGCGGCCTCGGGGGAGTCTCAAGCCTTGCGTAGGGTGGCTGGGTCCTCCGGGTGTGCTGTGGAGCGGACTCCGAGGACTTGTACATCTCGAGTTCCAGGTGGGATGCGTGTGAGTATACTCGTAATGGCATGCCGATGCTCATGATGGAGCATGGTATAGCCTAGTGTGGAGCCCGGATGGAGGTCTACAATGATGGCCAAAGTGGTTAGGCCGAGGGCCTTGGTGCCAAGGTCCCCACTCACGATCGTAGGAGTGGAAGAGACACGTGGGACGATGGGGGGCCGAGGCGCCACAGTGCGCGGTGTGGCGATCTACGCACTCATTGATGACTTGGGTCGGAGGTTGTAGCCTGGGCCACACGTGTAGCGCGATAAGGCAGGAGATGGTACAGATTCCGAAGTTCTGGTGGAGGCGGACGGGCCTACTGGTGCGGAGGGGCCAGCGGACATGAACGGTATGCCGGCACAGAAGGACCAGCAGATGCTGACGGGGCTGCCGGTGCGGAGGGGCCAGAAAACTCGACAAGGGCTGCTGGCCCACAGGGACCAGTGGACGTGACTTGAGCTACCGGCTCCGAGGGACCAGCGGACGCTACTGAAGCTCCCAGACCGGGGGGGGGACCATTAGATGCAAACGGGTCAGTCGGCTCGGAGGGACCAGCAGACGACAACAAGGCTGCCAACGCGGAAGGGCCAGCGGATGCGACAGGGGCTGCGAGCCCAGAGGGGCCAGCGGACGCAACTGGGGCTGCTGGCCCAGAAAGGCCAGTGGACGCAACTAGGACTGCCGACCCGGAGGGGCCAGCGGACGCGAGTGGGGCTGCCCGCCCGGAGGGGCCAGCAGACGCGACTGGGGCTGTCGGCCCGAGGGGCAAGCCGACGTGGCTGGGACTACCGGCTCGGAGGGACCATGTGATGTGGCGCCCGGAAGCGACAGGACGGATCACGGACTCACCACTCTCCCCCAGAACGCGAGGGACATCGACGAGCCGGAGCAAACGAGGTCGTGGGGAAACAGCTCCTCAAAGAAGAGGGCATCACGGGACTCGATGATGTAGTGCCAGGGGGGATCCCAGAAGCGCCAAGCTTTTGACTGATGAGAGACACCGAGGAAGGTGCAAGGATGCCCGCGGGGGGCAAGCTTGCCGTCCTTCTACGGGACGGGCAGCCACACAATGGCCACACAGCCCCAGACACGAGCCGGGTAGAGGTAAGCACGCTGACCACACCAGTGCTGGTACGACGTGGACTGGCGGGGAAGGGGTCCGTGGGGAATCGATTCCAGACCCACATCATGTAGTCCATGACTTCAAAGTAGAAGCCATCAGAGAGGCCAAACTCGACCCAAGTGGTGGAGACGGCGTAAGCCATGGTGCGGTTCCACCGCTCGGAGACGCCATTCTGGGCTCGTGTATAAGGCGTTGACGTCTCGTGGTGGATACCGCAGGAGGCGAGAAAAGTCGTGGTCTCTCCCATGTACTTGCCACCACGATCGAAGTGAAAGCAGCGGATAGGCCGACCACACTCGCGCTCCACACGAACAAGCCAGTCTCTAATGGTATGAGCGACATTGCTCTTCTGCCAAAGGCAGAAGATCCAGCGGTAGCGAGAGTAGTCTTCAGTGAGGGTGAGGACATAGCGTCCATGGTCCCCGACGGACTCAGTAGGGAGAGGATCCATGACTTCATAATGGACGAGGTCTAGAGGGACGGACGTACAGGTAGGTGGACCAATGCATCTTGCCCTTAGCGCAATGAATGCACAATGTGGGGCTCGGCCAGAAGGAGTCTGGGTCAAGGCCCTTGACTGGCTGAGTGCGGAGCATGCTATCGAAGGCAGCAGAGTGGACGTGGCAAAGGCAATGGCATAAGATATGTGTGTGCTGTGGTGAGAGTGTGCTGGTGACGAACACATGGCCTGTCGGGGCGGATGGGGAGGGGACAGAGGGAGGGGAGGACAGACGAGGCACGTGTCACAGGTCGCCACGGGCGGTGGCGTGCAGAACGACAAGACCGGACAGACGTAATGACAGAGTGCAAATGCCACGCGAGTGCAGAACTTCCATGCTCATACGGTCAAGGGCAGTGACAGACAGAAGGTTGAGCTCAAGACCTGGGACGAAGAGGACATCGGTCACGAAGAAATCACCAACATGATCACGGAAACAAATGACGACGACGGCACGGATAGGTAACACCTGTCTGGAGTCCATCCGAACACCGGACACATCGCCAACGGGACTAAGCCCACTGAAGGCCTCATGAGAGGTGGTCATGTGATGCGTGGTCCCGGAGCTGATGATCCAGGTCTCGGCAGGGTCCTGAACTGAACACTAACAGTCACATGGCAGCCAGCAAGAGACGCGGATGCGGTGGACGGCGACAAGAACCGGGACTTCCAATCATCAAGCCCCGCAACATCGTCATAGAGAGGGGTAGAGAAGAGCATGGGAGACGACAAGGTGGAGGAGGAAGCAGAACATGACCACAACTCAGTCTCAGTCTTACAGGGTAGGGCAAACAGGCAGGAGGTGACGTAACTCACACTTCCCTGGGAGGGAGGGCGAGGCAGGCCGAGCTAAAGCGTGATGAACTACTACAACTGACGCTCACGAGTGGACATTCCGGGAGTGTAGACTGAGTGCAGAGTGACAGCGCAAAAGCCCGGAAAGGAGGATTGCACCGGAGATGGAAACGGAGGCGCCGATGGCTGCAAATGATGCTGTTGCGAAACTTGCAATAACGTGACCAGTGTGGCTATCCGAGGAGTTGAGCTGCTCGACAGGGTGGAGGCATCAGGGCCGGCAACAGCTACGGCGGTTGAGGAGAGACGACACTCACGCTGGAGATGCATGGTGGCGATGACATGCGCCTCGTCCGTTGGTAGCGGGCACGTGTACCACCCTTGTCCTGGCTGGCCACAGTTGTGGCAGACCGCGCCACCACCATTAGACCCGGTCCTGTTGCTGCGAGCCCTTGTTATTCTTACCCTTGCACTTCTTCTTCACTGGCGTCGAGGAGCTGGTAGATGCAGCTGTCCTGGAAGAAGCGATTGCCACGGAGG
Organism: Penium margaritaceum; assembly: GCA_023375785.1. Taxonomy (NCBI): domain Eukaryota; kingdom Viridiplantae; phylum Streptophyta; class Zygnematophyceae; order Desmidiales; family Peniaceae; genus Penium; species Penium margaritaceum. The sequence continues at coordinate 211,104 of SZWC01001689.1, read as the reverse complement.
CGACGGCAAGGGAGGCAAGGTCTTCTGTGCGTTGGATGTGAGGCTCCAAACGAGCTTCCTTAATCCTAAGAAAGAGCTCGTATGCCCAGGGCATGAGGGTGACATGAGCCGCCATGGTGGAGAGGACATCCTGGGTGTAGTGGACAAAGACGTAGATGTACGCATCGATGGCACCATGCTTGATGGTCAGGACATCGGCCAGAGGGGGTGGAGCAGAGGTTCCTAGGCAACGGAGGATGTCCTCAGTCCGCTGCCAGTAAGAGGTGATCGTCTCGGTCTCCCCATAGGCACGGATTTGAACTCCCAAAGTAGACAGTCGGTCTGAGCCTCGCTGGACAAGTGATGGGGACGGGTGAGGACGTGCCATGTGGCTGCAAGGTCTGGAGTCACGCCAATGGTGAAAACCCTGAGGTTGTGCTCGATGGCTAGGCGTGATGCTAGAGGAGCGACTAGGATGAGGGCGCGTACGCCACGACCAGCATCATGCAACTGGTCGGCCTAGGTGGAGTCGTACGCAAGAGTGTAGTATGGCTTCAGGCCCTCACCCTGTGCCCAAATGCAGAAGCTGAGCTCCCAGTTCCGGAAGTCCTCGCTGGCTTGAAGCGACGGGGGTGGGGTCTCAAAGTCCTTTGGCCTACAGACGGAGGTCACTTTCTTCCGCTGGCACTGAGTCTGTTGCTATGCGAGGTGGTGCGTGGTAGCAGACACAACTGGGCTTGCGTACCCTGGAGGGGTGAATATGGATGCCCACTAGTGGAAATCTGAGAGACCAATGGCTGTAGTGCCGCAAGTTGTTACGTCAGGGCGGCGAGCTGTTGCTGAAGAGCAGCGAGGGGGTCAGGGTTGCCGCCAACGACGCCAGAGGGCTGCTGCCGCTGCTGCTGCTGTTGTTGCTAGTCCTGCTGCTACTACTACTGCTTCTGCAACTACTACTGTTGTTGCTGCTCCTGCTACTACTACTGTTCTTGCTCCTCCTGCTGCTCCTGCTGCTGCTGGTGCTACTGCTGATGCTACTTCTATTGCTGCTGCTATTGTTGTTGCTGTTGCTGCTGTTGTTGCTACTGTTACTACTGTTGCTGCTGCTCCTAGTACTAGTGCTACTGCTGATGCTGCTGTTGCGACTGCTGCAAGAAAGGGGGAGTGGGGGTCTCCCCAACAGAGGAGGACCCCACCCCAGTGGGGCTACCAGCCATGGTTTGATGCCCCTTGTTTTTTTTTGTTGCTGAAGTCAGTAGTGACGTCAGCTGAGGGCGGTGGAAGTCCTGCCCACCCTTAGGTTTTCTTCCCCATTCCCTTGCCTCCCCCCTTTCTTTGTTTTGTGATTTGATGACGTTAGTAGTTACGTTAGCAGTGACGTCAGCAACGGGATGCTGACGTCAAAAGTGGTAGTTGTTGGGGCCGCTATTGCAGCTACTGTTGCTGTTACTACTGTTGTTGCTGCCGATGCTGCTACCACTACTGCTGCTACTGTTGGTGCTGCTACTGCAGCTGTTGCTATTGTAGCTGCTGCTACTACTGCTGCGGCATCGGCTGGTGCTGCTGCTACGGCTACAGTTGCAGCAGCAAATGTTGCTGCTACGGGCTGTTGCGGCTGCAATGGCTGCTGCAGCAGCTAAGGCAGTTGCTGCAGCCGCGGCCGCAAAGCAGGTAGGGTGGGGGATTTATATCTCTTGATTTTTTCCCCTCTTTCGTCTGTCATGGCAGGCAGTTGTGTGCTGTTTGCTGCCAGTAACGAGCTGCTACTCGCTGACAACGGGCTGTTGCTCGTTGGCAGCAAGCTGCTACTTCCTCGCAGCGAGCTGTTGCTCGCTGCTCGCTCGCTGCAGGCTACGAGCAACAGCAACAGCTGCTGGCTACTGTCGATAGCTGCTCACTGCTGCTGCTGCTGTAGCTCGTTGTTGCTACGGCATGCTACCGCGGCCGCTACAGCCTATTGCTACTGCTTCACGCGATTATAGCTGCTGCTTGCTGCCGCTGCTACTTGCAGCTGCTGCGGGCTGCTTCTGCGGGCTGTTACTATGGGCTGTTGCTGTTGCGAGTTCCTGCTGCGGGCTGCTGCTGTTGCGGGCTGCTACGAGCTGCTGCGAGCTGCTTCTTTTGCCTGTTGGTGCTGTTGCACACAACTGCTACTGGCTATAGCTACCATTGCTCGCTGTTGTTGCCTAGGGTTGCCGCTGTTGTAGACTGCTGCTGCTGCGTGTTGGTGCCAGTCACTCCACCTGGGTGACATTGCAGTGTGCGTCGTCATCCAGAGGTGTCGGACGTGGCCTGCCTCTCATCTCCTCGTGTCACGCGTGGGGGTGAGCACTGCCAAAGATTTTCGATAGCATTTCCCCAAACCTAATGGCCATGGGAAAAAATCTAATGCCACCACCAGGCGGGTCAATGCTCCCGGAAAAAATCTGACAGCATTTCCCCTGCACTGGCGCTTATGGGGGTCCGCCGACGTTGTCTGGAACCAGTACACCAGTCTTCTGCTACCGTCGCTACGCTCTGGCTCTGATACCAAGCTGGAAAACCTAGGCAGTAGGTTGGGGCAGCGGCATTGTTGATCCAGCATGCGGGCTTCCACACTCGTTGCTTCAGTCTACTGCCCCCTCAGTCTGCTGCTCTACAATCTAAGTCTGGAAGCTCTGGGTTTGTTACTCAGAAACGTCCGCGCCAGTGTTAGCACCAAAAAGCAGCTAAAAACTGAAAGTGACTTATTAGGAATGAAAAATGAGCAACAATGGGAGACCCCTCCAAGTTCTAGCTCCTCCCCACTAGTGTAGAACTTGTTACTCAGCTAACCAGCCAATCAGAAAATAGTCCCAGACCTATTTTCTGACAGGCATGGTTTTCTCGGTGAGCCCTGCCAGACGCACGACAGCCCAAAATGCAGGCGTCATCCATTTTGCCTAAAAACTGGATCATACCATAATACCGACGTTGCAAACGCAGTCATGCGGTCAAAATTAGCTAGAAAGATAGCAGCAAGGAGTTATGGCTCCCCGAACCCAAGCAGTGCCTACGACAGTGAGTGATGCCAAACAGGGCCATACAGTAGGAGACATGGACCTCAGGCACCGCATGATGCTGTAGACACAATGCCACAACCAGACACAGCGCTAGGTGCATGCAGACAGCATCTGCTGTGGCAGTGACCGCCATCTGCCCGACCGCCGAGGAGGCCTGCCGATGGATCTGAGTGCATCGCCAGACGGAGGAGGCTCAAGAAAACGGTGAGTGGGCCTCAACGTGCGTCGGTTCCACCGAGCGACACTCTAGCATCATCAAGTCTTGCCGTCAGTCATCTGCACGCCGATGTACACAAGCCGGGAAGACACAACAGAGTACAATGAGACATGCATGAAAACCAACACTATGTGTACGCCTCAGCGTGCGTCAGCTCCACCAGACGACACTCCAGTAGCGTCGAGTCTCGCCGTGAGTCATCTACATGCCGATGTACACAAGCCAGGATGATGCAACAGAGCTGTAGCGTGACAATGCCACGCCAACCGGTCGAAGGAGCCATGTGGCTCGACGGGGTCACCTGGGACTGTGGGCACTGAGATGGGATGGCTTGAGGATCAGGGACCCTCAAGCACCGCGGTTTTGGCCAAGTCGGCCAAGGATTTCGTCCAATACGTTACATTGGTATCAGAGCTCTAGGGCTTGAATCCCACGTCCGGATTACCAAAGGGACAGAGTTGTTATATGTCCATCGTTGCGGTCGATTTATACGCGCTGTCCATAGTCAAAGATGACATGACAGCGATACCCATGTTTTGCACTTTTCGAGCGAAAATGGGCACGGGTGTAATGTATTTCATGTATTTAACATATTCGACATGGATTTCGACTTCGAGGCCAAAGTCGAACTTCGTCCGTCGTCGCGAGCTCGCATGAGGGGTTTTGCAGCGAAACCTCCCTGCGAGCTCGCGATGACCATGTCAAACCCCTTAGTTAAACTAGGAGGTTTGTCCTAGGTTTAGGGTGGTTTACAAGATGCGGCACACGCTGGGCATCTGCCGGGCCCCGCTACTGCGGGGCCCGGCAGATGCCCGGGCAAGAAAAAAATGATACCCAAACCCACGAGTGTAACTAGGGGATTTGTCTGTTATTGGGGGCGGTTTGCAAGATGCGGTCCACGTGTGATAGAAGAAAGGGAATCTGCCGGGACACGCTACCGCGGGGCCCCGCAGATGCCCAGGCAAGTAAAAAAATAAAACCCGAACCCCCAGTGTCACTAGGGGGTTTGTCGGATATTGGGGGGGCGGTCTGCGAGATGCGGCGCAACCTATCGCGAGTTTTGGAATTCGCAGTTGCGAACTCCAAAACTCGCAACATGGTAACTTCTGACATCGGTGAGGCCGGTGCCAGAAGTCACTGATTTCGCTCTTGAGGTCGACGACTGCCGACCTCCAGAGCAAAGTCGAATTCCGTTTTCAAACGGACATTTGAAAACATGGGCACCGCTGTCATGTCGTTTTTGACTATGGACAGCAGCCATCTATCGACCGAAACCATGGACAACGAATGATTTTAACCCTACCAGAGATGCCGAGGGGGCTCTCACTCCTAGTGAGAAAGTGCGTGGAAGCTTCCTAGCAACACAGCCGCTAACTAGGCGTCAATGCTTGGTCAGACAATGACGACAGTCACAAGTCGTGCACACAATGACAAGGGTTTGGCTAGGAGACACAAGACAAAGTGTCAGAATGCTTCAATAGCATATGTAGAGAGAAATAACAAATGACAGGTCCAAGGCATAAATACCTGCCGCGGCGCACGGCGGGTGTTGCACGCGGCAGTCCAAGAGCTGTCCTAAAACCGGCCCAAAACCACTGTGTTGGCCGTAACTCTGTGCACACATGTCAAAATGCTACGCCGTCTAAACCTAGACGTGCAGAATCAAAAGACGAACGCTACGACTGGTCACATGCATGCATCCATCATCGGACGGTGGACATACAATGCAAAAACATGCAAATAGGGCTCATGGCTAGTCCGCCGAAAGACGCCTGCAAGCTGTAGAAAGGACAGCAGAGAGTCCCGGCAGCATCTGGGGCTCTAGAGCGGTAGTCGGCCAGCTCCAAGCCGGTAGTCCGCCGCCAGTCGTCGCACCGGTGTCACCAGGGCCCGCCTCAGGGATCTGCACTAGTATGGACACGGCCGAGTGGACACAGTAAAGTGTACACGAACGTCACAAATCACAACACACCCCCATGACCCATTGGTACGCATGTCCATACACGTGCAGCACTGGTACAAACACAATAGTGAGTGACACAAATAGATTAGGCACAGACGCATATCCCACACTCAACCACCCTCAGGCATGGGACGAAGCCCAACAGAACGAATGGCCACCAGGAACTTTCTGCGAGGTAGTGCCTTCGTCAAGAAATTGGCACGATGCATGTCAGTGCCAACCCACATGACGGAGATCACGCGTCGCTCCACCAGATCACGAACGAAGTGATGCTCAATCGATGTGTGCTTTGTGCGAGCATGAAAGACACCGGAGTTCTCTACAATGGCGAGAACACTCTGGTTGTCGCAACGCAGCACAATGGCGGGTACTGACTGCCCAAGCTCAAGAAACAAGCGTTGCAGCCATACAGCCTCAGTAGCCCCTACGCCCAAAGCAACGTACCCTGCCTCCGACGAACTACGTGCAATGCAGCCCTGCTTCCCTCTTCGCCAAGACAGAGCGTTACCACCGAGCAGAAACATGTAGCCAGTACAGCTGCGCCCATCTTGGCTCCAAGCCTAGTCACTGTCAGTGTAGCCATCAAGGACCACCGAACACTATCGACGAAAAGAGAGTCCGAGGTATGGCGTGGAGACCACGTACCGCACCACTCGCACAGCCGCATGAAGGGCTCTCGCATGTGGAGCCTGCGAAAACTGAGCGAGGAGGTTGACGCCGTACGCGATGTCAGGACGTGTGGTATTGGCCAAGTACATCAGAGATCCGATGAGACGGAGGTACAAGGTCACGTCCACTGTCTCCCCAGGTTGTGAAGGATCATACACCTTCAAGGCATCCTGCCCATTGGGTGTGAGAGGTGTGGAAGGAGAGGGTACTGCACCAAGGAGATCACTGAAGCGCTCCCCCACGACTCGTGCGTATCGGGCCTGATGCAACAACAGTGTCCGATGTTTGCGATCTCTCACGATCTCCATACCGAGAAACACCGATGCAGGACCGAGGTCCTTCATCCTGTAGGCAGTCTGCAGGACAGCTTTGGCCTCCTTCACGGCCTCCAGGGACGGAGACGCGATCAGAAGGTCATCGACATAGACCAGGATGGCTGTGAACCGCTCGGGTGTCGGTAGGATGAACAGAGAGGGGTCTTCCTCACTCTGTACGTATCCTGCAAGAGTCAAAGTGCCGGTGATCTCCCGGTTCCAGTACCGCGGAGACTGCTTGAGGCCGTACAAGGACTTGCGCAAGCGCCAGACCTTGTCACCGTCCTCAAAGCCCGATGGGTGAGCCACATAAATCTCCTCATCCAGAAAGCCATGGAGGAACGCATTGTTCACATCCATCTGGTGCAGTTCCCAATCATGCTGAGCCACTACACCGAACAGAGCTCGAGCTGAGGTCATGTGGCCGACAGGGGCAAAAGTTTCGGTGTAATCGACTCCCTCAATCTGAGAGTACCCCTTGACGACCAAGCGGGCCTTGTAGCGTTCCAGTGAGCCATCCGGCTTCACCTTCTTGCAAAAGACCCACTTGACTTGAATAGCCTTCCTCCCAGGAGGAATGTCGACAAGCTCGTAGACTCTGTGCTCTTGGATAGCGCAAAGCTCATCCTCGCATGCAGCACGCCAACCGTCAGCATCCTGTGATGAGAGCCTCCCTTAGTGTTCTTGGGTCTGACGCCATAGAGGGAGTACTCTGTGTGGCAAGTGCACACGCCTCAGTGCCGCGCCTGACGACCACGAGATCAGCTGCTACATCACAGGCGATATGGAACTCACGAGTGACGAGGTCGTGCCCTATGGGGCACGCTGGATGTACCTCTGTGAGCTCAGTGCGGACACTCAGGCCTAGGGCCTTTGTGCCTAGGTCACCACTCGGGATGTTGCGAGAGGAGCGCCTAGATCTAGGGCGCAACGCTCACTGAGCTCCAGAATCAAGTGGTCGAAGACGGCCACCGGGCTCACGGGAGTAACCTGAGGTCGAAGGACGCACCTCACGCTCAGGGACAGATGCGACCGCAACTGGTGAGGGCTGATACGAGGCAGCCGGAGACGCCATGCGAGGAGATGCGTGTGTGTGGAACACGGGGCTGGATGTGACAGCTAGAGCAGGCAAGACTGGACCTCACACTGAGGAAGGAGTACCAGCCGACGTAGGAATGGGAGTGGGCGAGGCTGGATCACATACAGAAATAGGGGTGCTAGCAGACGCAGGTGCTGGTGCAGAAGGAGACGTGGGAACAGAGGTACCTGTGGGGTGTGAAACAGGCTGGACAGGCGAGATCTCTGGACCAATGGTAATGATGGCCGGATCATCAAGGGCCGGAGACCGAGAGGGGGCTCGAGCGGACACATCCGCCTGATGAGGGATGCTCGCTAGCGTGGAAGTCTCCCCCATCCGCCGAGAACCCCCACAGGAAGGAACATGGGTGGCGGAGAGTGTTGTGATCGAAGTCAAGTTGCGGTAGATGAGCAACTTGAAAAACAGCGAGTCGCGGGACTCAATGACGTGATGACGAGTGGGGTCCCAGAAGCACCAGGCCTTTGACCGTGTGGAAACGTCTATGAAGACACACAAGCGGCCCCGAGGTGAGACCTTGGACCCCTGCTGGTCCTCGGTATACCACACGGAGGCCAGGGAGCCCCAGACACGAACCAGACAAAGGTCAGTACGGTGTCCAAACCAGAGCTCGTACGGTGTGATATGCTCCGGAAGCGGACGGTGCGGGAGGCGGTTCTAGACCCAAGTCATGTAGGTGAAACCCTCAAAGACAAAAGACTCCAAGAGACCGCACTCAGACCGCATGGCACGAACCGCATCCTCCATGGTGCGGTTCCAGCGCTCAGATACACCGTTGTGCTGGGGGGTAGCAGGAGCGGAGACCTGGTGAAAAATCTCGTGCTCAGCAAAGAAGGAGTCCATCTCGCCAAGGAACTCGCCATCCCGATCCGAGCGGAAGGTATGTAGTGGGTGGTGGGACTGACGCTCATCCATCACTAGCCATAGTCAAACCGCAAGGGTGGCGTCGCTCTTCTGACGCAAGTAGTAGACCCACCGCATCCGGGTGAAGTAGTCAGTCACAGTCAGAACATACCGGCCCCTCTCGGACAGGGACTCGATCGGGAGAGGGCCGAGAAGGTCTGAGTGAACCAGCTCGAGAGGCCGAAGCGCTCAGGAAGGAGAGTCAGGGTAGGTGCACCGGTGCATCTTCCCCTGAGCGCAAAAAAGACAGTCAGTCTTGGGTGGCTACTCGAAAGAAGCCACGTCAAGACCGAGAGCGGGCTGTGTCCGAATGAGCTTCGACACAATGTCGGAGCCCACGTGACATAGACAGCGATGAAGCAACCTCTGGTGTTCCAGAGATAGAACACCAGTGACAAAGACACAAACGGAGGAAGAGGAAGAGCAAGGGGAGGAGGGCCGAGCAATACAATAGAGATCATCTATGACTGAAGCACGCAGGACAATACTACGTGTGTCAAGAGCAGTCATAGTCACTAAGTCAGCGGTATGCTCCACAGAGAGACCCATCAAGGTACAGGCATGCACAGAAAGCAAGTTGAGCTCAAGATCAGGCACAAACAACACGTCGGAAAGGTACAAGGGGCCAGACGGATCATCAAAGCATACAACCCCAACACCGTGGACTGGCAAGGATTGACCAGACCCTGTACAAATGGAACAGACAGACGTGACAGGAGCGAGAACAACAAAGTCACTACGACGGCACGTCATGTGATGGGTGGCACCAGAATCGATGATCCAAGTGCCACCGGAGTCACGGCTGGTGGACGTCACTGTACAACGGGCAACGGAACACTCGGCATCAGAGGGACGCTGAGCCGTCAGTGGGGAGGAACGACGCACAACACAAAGATGAGACTCATGAATCCACTCGGTGCAGTCGGGCCCATCATCATCACATGCAGACTGTGCTCCCCCACACGCGTCGTCATGAGCCACAGGAACGGATGAACAAGCAGTCTATGAACCACCCGACGATGACAACACACTCGCACTTCCCTAAAAGCGGAGCACCAGAAGGTGGCCAAGCTCAGCGATGGTGCGGTCGCGCGGGTTCGGATCGCTGCTGCTCGCCGGTGAGAAGCCAGGAACAGCTACAATCGTGGCCGCCGCGCGTCCGGAGGAGGATGTGGATGACGTGCCAGACGTGGAACAGAGAGCATGAGCAGCCTGGAGCCCACGAGTAATCCGCGCCCATTCAAGCGGCTGCTGGCACTCGGTATAGCGATGGGCGCCTCCACAGTTGTAGTAGTGCACAGAACGGCCACTGCTACCACTGGATGATGACTGCTGCTGACCTGATCCACGCTTCCTATACTTCTTCTTCCCTTGGACGGCTGCTACAACGCCTTGTGTCTACGTAGGTGTAGACGGGGTCGAAGAGGAAGAGGAAGGCAAGGAAGTAATGGAGGAGGAAGAGGGAGACTCAGGAGGGAAGATGGTGGTGAGGCGATGGCTGCTGTAGCGAGGGAAGTCTCCTGATGGGCTACGGCTGCCACGCGGGCTGAGGTCACCCGAAGGAAAAGCCGATGCGCCCAAGGAAGCAGCTGCAAAGTGGCTGAGAAGGGCTCGAGGACAGCGTCGTTGTACTGTGTGAAGATGTCGGTGTACTCGAGGCGAACTCCGAGCATAATCGTACGAAGCGCCCATAGTTGTGTGCCTCCTGAGGTCCCCAAGCACGTGTAGATGCGCATGGCGTGTCGCCAGTAATCCACTGCAGGCTCTGCAGGCCCCTGACGGAGCGAATGGAAAGCACGAATATGTGATGCACGAGTGGCATGCGTCTCTGTGGCCAGCAGAGATAAGGTCAGATCCCATCCTCTACGGGGATCGACGCCGGTGCCTGTGCCGGCCTCGCCAAGGAAGGGGCGGAAGTCGACGACGGTCTTGCATGGCATGGCGTAGAGGAGTCCGCGCATGGCCCGGGCTGCTATCAGTACCTGTGTTGGGTCCGTAGGCTGGTACGGGCTGTGGTAGTAAGGCCACACTCCCTCAGAAGTAGCCCACACCTAAAACAGGATCTCCCAGTATTCGAAGCCATCTTCAGTGATCTACCGTGGAAGTGGTGCCTAAAAATCCTTGGGTTGTCGCTCTGTGGGGAGAGCAACCACAGGCTGAGTAGGACGAGAGACAGGAAAGACTCCTGGAAGAGGATGGTCACCGGGGTAGTCAGGTGACGATCGTATCGGGGAAAACGGAGGAGATCGCGTGCCCGTCTGCAGCTGATGGAGGTGCTCCTGAAGAACTCAAATCTCCTGAGCCGGGGAATTTTCCGTAATGCCTAGCATGAGAGGCTCATGATCAAGGAGGTCAGCAGGTGGTGGAACAGGTCGAGCGCCTGTCACGGGTGCCTGAGCCAATTGCTGGGTAGAGACCGCGACGCCGGCAGCTCCCTCAGAAATCCGCTAAGGAGTCGTGGACTGAGCATGCAGAAGCTCCGTCAGCGTGCGGATATCGTCAGTCTGCTCTCTCAAGAGACGATGCATCACATCCTGCTAGCTTTGCAGGTCCTCAATGGCCTGCGAACGTGGACTCAGTACACCAGACGAAGAGGAGGAGGGGTCGCCTGGCCCCTTCTCCTTGTTGTCAAGCAGGCTCATGTCGCCGCTTTGTATGGGGCGACAGGTCAAGTTTGTCGGATTTCAAAACCATCAGTGTTTCTCAAAGAGTTGAGACGCTAGCAACTTTTGACTGTCTGGCCAAAAATATGGCTAGGTATGGTGCTGACGTCAACAGGTGGTTGCTGACGTCAGCACAACCTGATGACGTCAGCAAACAAAATTGCTGATGTCAGCATGCCTCCCCTCCTTTTATTTTCTTTTTTTCTTTCTCGCGACTCTTTGCGAGTGTGAAGCCGCTCTGCGGCGGCTGCGCGGAAGCTGTGCAATAGCTTTCGCTCAACTGCTGCTGTAGCTGCGTATGCAGCGATGGTAGCAGCGGCTGAACTGCTGCTGCTGCTTCTGCTGGTGTGCCCTGCGGCTGCTGCTCGCTGCCGCTGCCGCGCGCTGCCGCTGCTGCCACTACTGCACTACTGCTGCTGCTGCTGTGCTATTGCTGCCGCGGCTGCCGCTGCCGCTACTGCGCTGCTGTAGCCACCGCTGCTGCTGCGCTGCTGCTGCCGTTGCTGCTGCTGCGCTGCTGCTGCCGCCGCTGCTACTGCGTTGGTGTTGCCGCCGCTGCTGCTGTTGCCAATGCGGTTGTGGATGGCGGCTGCACTCACTACAGCCACCACGCACCGCTGTTGCTGCTGCTACACTACTGCTGCTGCCTCTGCTGCTGCTGCTACTGGCACGGTGGCAATAGCGCTGCTGTGATCTCACGTGGTGGGTGAGGGCTGTCTTCAACAGGCCCTAAGGAATCTCACTACTGCTGCTATGATGCGTCTCTGCTGCGCAGCTCAGTGAGAACTTTCTCACTGCTCTGATACCATGAGAAAGTGCGTGGAAGCTTCCTAATAACACAGCCGCTGACTAGGCGTCAGTGCCAGTCAGACGATGACGACAGTCACAGGTTGTGCACACGACGGCAAGGGTTTGGCTAGGAGACACAAGACAAAGTGTCAGAATGCTTGAATAGCATATGCAGAGAGAAACAACAAATGACAGGTCCAAGGCATAAATACCTGCCGCGGCGCACGGCGGGTGTCGCACGCGGCAGTCCAAGAGTTGTCCTAAAACTGGCCCAAAACCACTGTTTTGGCCGTAACTCTGCGCACACATGTAAGAATGCTACGCCGTCTGAACCTAGACGTGCAGAATCAAAAGACGGAAGGTATGACTGGTCACATGCATGCATCCATCATCAGAAGGTGGACATACAATGCAAAAACATGCAAATAGGGCTCATGGCGTGTCTGCCGAAAGACGCCTGCAAGCTGTAGAAAGGACAGCAGAGAGTCCCGGCAGCATCTGGGGCTCTGGAGCGGTAGTCGGCCAGCTCCAAGCCGGTAGTCCGCCGCCAGTCGTCGCACCGGTGTCACCAGGGCCCGCCTCAGGGATCTGCACAAGTATGGACATGGCCGAGTGGTCACAGTAAACTGTACGCGAATGTCACAAATCACAACACTCCCCCATGACCCGATGGTACGCATGTCCATACACGTGCAGCACTGGTACAAACACAATAGTGAGTGACACAAACAGATGAGGCACATACGCATATCCCACACTCAACCACCCTCAAGCATGGGTCGAAGCCCAAGAGAACAAATGGCCACCAGGAACTTTCCGCGAGGTAGTGCCTTCGTCAAGAAATCAGTACGCTGCATGTCAGTGCCAACCCACATGACGGAGATCACGCGTCGCTCCACCAGATCACGAACGAAGTGATGCTCAACCGATATGTGCTTTGTGCGAGCATGAAAGACACCGGAGTTCTCTGCAATGGCGAGAGCACCCTGGTTGTCGCAACGCAGCACAATGGCGGGTACTGACTGCCTAAGCTCAAGAAACAAGCGCTGCAGCCATACTGCCTCAGTAGCCCCTGCGCCCAAAGCAACGTACTCTGCCTTTGACGAACTACGTGCGGTGCAGCCCTGCTTCCCGCTTCACCAAGATAGAGCGGTACCACCGAGTAGAAACACTTAGCCCGTACGGCTGTGTCCATCTGGGCTCCAAGCCTAGTCACTGTCAGTGTAGCCGTGAAGGACCACCGAACACTATCAACGAAAAGAGAGTCCGAGGTACGGCGTGGAGACCACGTACCGCACCACTCGCACAGCCGCATGAAGGGCTCTCGCACGTGGAGCCTGCGAAAACTGAGCGAGGAGGTTTACGGCGAACGTGATGTCAGGACGTGTGGTAGTAGCCAGGTACATCAGAGATCTGATGAGACGGGGGTACAAGGTCACGTCCATTGTCTCCCCCAACTGTGTAGGATCATCCACCTTCAGGGCATCCTGCCCATTGGGTGTGATAGGTGTGGAAGCAGAGGGCACTGCACCAAGGAGATCGCTGAAGCGCTCCCCCACGACTCGTGCGTATCGGGCCTGATGCAACAACACTGTCCGATGTCTGCGATCTCTCTTAATCTCCATACCGAGAAACACCGATGCAGGACCGAGGTCCTTCATCCTGTAGGCAGTCTGCAGGACAGCTTTGGCCTCCTTCACGGCCTCCAGGGACGGAGACGCAATCAAAAGGTCATCGACATAGACCAGGATGGCTGTGAACCGCTCGGGTGTCGATAGAATGAACAGAGAGGGATCTTCCTCACTCTCTACATATCCTGCAAGAGTCAAAGTGCCGGTGATCTCCCGGTTCCAACACCGCGGAGACTACTTGAGGCCGTGCAAGGACTTGCGCAAGCGCCAGACCTTGTCACCGTCCTCAAAGCCGGGTGGCTGAGCCATGTAAATCTCCTCATCCAGAAAACTATGGAGGAACGCATTGTTCACATCCATCTGGTGCAGTTCCCAATCATGCTGAGCCACTACACCGAACAGAGCTCGAGCTGAGGTCATGCGACCGACAGGGGCAAAAGTGTCGGTGTTATTGACTCCCTCAATCTGAGAGTACCCCTTGACGACCAAGCGGGCCTTGTAGCATTCCAGTGAGCCATCCGGCTTCACCTTCTTGCAAAAGACCCACTTGACCTGAATAGCCTTCCTCCCAGGAGGAAGGTCAACAAGCTCGTAGACTCTATGCTCTTGGATAGCGCAAAGCTCATCCTCGCAGGCAGCATGCCAACCGTCATCATCTTGTGATGAGAGCCTCCCTTAGTGTTCCTGGGTCTGACGCCATAGAGGGAGAACTCTGTGTAGCAAGTGCACATGCCTCAGTGCCGGGCCTGACGACCACGAGATCAGCTGCTGCATCACAGGCGATATGGAACTCACGAGTGACGAGGTCGTGCCCTATGGACCACGCTGGATGTACCTCTGTGAGCTCAGTGCGGACACTCAGGCCTAGGGCGTTTGTGCCGGGGTCATCACTCGCGATGCTGCGAGAGGAGCGCCTGGGTCTAGGGCGCGACGCTCGCTGAGCTCCAAAATCTAGTGGTCGAAGACGGCCACCGGGCTCACGGGAGTAACCTGAGGTCGAAGGACACACTTCAGGCTCAGGGACAGATGAGACCGTAGCTGGTGAGGGCTGAGACGAGGCAGCCGGAGACGCCATGCAAGGAGATGCGTGTGTGGGGAACACGGGGCTGGGTGTGACAGCTAGAGCAGGCAAGATTGGACCTGACACTGAGGCAGGAGTACCAGACGACGTAGGAACGGGAGTGGGTGAGGCTGGATCACATGCAGAAATAGGGGTGCTAGCAGACGCAGGTGCTGGTGTAGAAGGAGACGTGGGAACAGAGGTACCTGTGGGGTGTGAAACAGGCTGGACAGGCGAGATCTCTGGACCAACGGCAATGATGGCCGGATCATCAAGGGCCGGAGACCAAGAGGGGGCTCGAGCGGACACATCCGCCTGATGAGGGATGCTCACTGGCGTGGAAGTCTCCCCCATCCACCGAGAACCCCCACAGGAAGGAACATGGGTGGCGGAGAGTGTTGTGATCGAAGTCAAGTCGTGGTAGGTGAGCGACTTGAAAAACAGCGCGTCGCGGGACTCAATGACGCGACAACGATTAGGGTCCCAGAAGCACCAGGCCTTCGACCGCGGGGAAATGCCTATGAAGACACACAAGGGGCCCCGAGGTGAGACCTTGGACCCCTTGCTGGTCCTCGGTGTACCACACGGAGGCCAGGGAGCCCCAGACACGAGCGAGACAAAGGTCAGCACGGTATCCAAACCAGAGCTCGTACGGTGTGATATGGTCCGGAAGCGGACCGTGCGGGAGGCGGTTCTAGACCCAAGTCATGTAGGTGAAACCCTCAAAGACAAAAGACTCCAAGAGACCACACTTAGACCGCATGGCACGAACCGCATCCCCCATGGTGCAGTTCCAGCGCTCAGATACACCGTTCTACTACGGGATAGCAGGAGCGGAGACCTGGTGAAAAATCTCATGCTCAGCAAAGAAGGAGTCCATCTCGCCAAGGAACTCGTCGTCCCGATCCGAGCGGAAGGTATGTAGTGTGTGGTGGGACTGACGCTCATCCATCACTAGCCAGAGTCAAACCGCAAGGGCGGCGTCGCTCTTTTGACGCAGGCAGTAGACCCACCGCATCCGGGTGAAGTATTCAGGCACAGTCAGAACATACCGGCCCCTCTCGGACAGGGACTCGATCGGGAGAGGGCCGAGAGGATCTGAGTGAACCAGCTGAAGAGGCCGAAGCGCTCGGGAACAAGAGTCAGGGTAGGTGCATCGGTGCATCTTCCACTGAGCGCAAAAAAGACAGTCAGTCTTGGGTGGCTTCTCGAAAGAAGCCATGTCAAGACCGAGAGCGGGATGTGTCCGAATGAGCTTCAACACAATGTCAGAGCCCACGTGACACAGACGGCGATGAAGCAACCTCTGGTGTTCCAGAGATAGAACACCAGTGACAAAGACATGACCGGAGGAAGAGGAAGAGCAAGGGGAGGAGGGCCGAGCAATACGATATAGATCATCTATGGCTGAAGCACGCAGGCTGACACTGCGTGTGTCAGTAGCAGTCACAGTCGCTGAGTCAGCGGTATGCTCCACAGAGAGACCCAAAAGGTACAGGCACGCACAGAAAGCAAGTTGAGCTCAACATCAGGCACAAACAACACGTCAGAAAGGTACAAGGACCAGACGGACCATCAAAGCATACAACCCTAACACCGTTGACTGGCAAGGACTGACCAGACCCTGTATGAACGGAACGGACAGACGTGACAGGACCAAGAACAACAAAGTCACTACGACGGTACGTCATGATGGGTGGCACCAGAATCGATGATCCAAGTGCCACCGGAGTCACGGCTGGTGGACGTCACTGTACAACGAGCAATGGAATACTCGTCCTCAGAGGGACGCTGAGCCGTCAGTGGGGAGGAACGACGCACAACACAAAGATGAGACTCATGAATTCACTCGGTGCAGTCAGGCCCATCATCATCACATGTAGACTGTGCTCCCCCACACGCGTCGTCAAAAGCCACAAGAACGGATGAGCAAGCAGGCTGTGAACCACCCGACAATGACAACACACTCGCACCTCCCTAAAAGCGGAGCGCCAGAAGGTGGCCAAGCTCAGCGATGGTGCGGTCGCGCGGGTCCGGATCGCTGCTGCTCGCCGGTGAGGAGCCAGGAACAGCTGCAATCGTGGCCGCCGCGCGTCCGGAGGAGGATGCAGATGACGTGCTAGACGTGGAATGGAGAGCATGAGCAGCCTGGAGCCCACGAGTGATCCGCGCCCAGTCAAGCGGCTGCTGGCACTCGGTGTAGCGATGGGCGCCTCCACAGTTGTAGCAGTGCACAGAACGGCCACTGCTACCACTGGATGATGACTGCTGCTGACCTGATCCACGCTTCCTATTCTTCTTCTTCCCCTGGGCGGCTGCTGCAACGCCCTGTGTCTGCGTGGGTGTAGACNTCGTGGCCGCCGCGCGTCCGGAGGAGGATGCGGGTGACGTGCCAGACGTGGAACGGAGAGCATGAGCAGCCTGGAGCCCACGAGTGATCCGCGCCCAGTCAAGCGGCTGCTGGCACTCGGTGTAGCGATGGGCGCCTCCACAGTTGTAGCAGTGCACAGAACGGCCACTGCTACCACTGGATGATGACTGCTGCTGACCTGATCCACGCTTCCTATTCTTCTTCTTCCCTTGGACGGCTGCTGCAACGCCCTGTGTCTACGTGGGTGTAGACGGGGTCGAAGAGGAAGAGGAAGATAAGGAAGTGATGGAGGAGGAAGAGGAAGACTGCAGGGGGGAAGATGGTGGTGAGGCGATGGCTGCTGCAGCGAGGGAAGTCTCTTGATGGGCTATGGCTGTCTCGCGGGCTGAGGTCACCCGAAGGAAGAGCTGATGCGCCCAAGGAAGCAGCAATAGAGTGGCTGAGAAGGACTCGAGGACAGCGTCGTTGTACCGTGTGAAGATGTCGGTGTACTCAAGGAAAACTCCGAGCATAATCATACGAAGCGCCCATAGCTGTGTACCTCCTGAGGTCCCCAAGCGCATGTAGATGCGCATGGCGTGTCACCGGTCATCCACTGCAGGCTCCGCAGGCCCCTGACGGAGCGAATGGAAAGCATGAATATGTGATGCACAAGTGGCGTGCGTCTCTGCGGCCAGCAGAGATAAGGCCAGATCCCAACATCCACGGGGATCGGCGCCGGTGCCTGTGCCGGCCTCGCCAAGGAAGGGGCGGAAGTCGATGATGGTCTCGCGTGGCATGGCGTAGAGGAGTCCGCGCATGGCCCGGGCTGCTATCAGTACCTGTGTTGGGTCTGTAGGCTGGTACGGGCTGTGGTAGTAAGGCCACACTCCCTCAGAAGTAGCCCACACCTGAAACAGGATCTCCCAGTATTCGAAGCCATCCTCACTGATCTACCGTGGAGGTAGTGCGTCAAAATCCTTGGGTTGCCGCTCCGTGGGGAGAGCAACCACAGGCTGAGTAGGACGAGAGACAGGAAAGACTCCTGGAAGAGGATGGTCACCGGGGTAGTTAGGTGACGATCGTATCGGGGAAAACGGAGGAGATCATGTGCCCGTCTGCAGCTGACGGAGGCGCTCCTAAAGAGCTCGAATCTCCTGAGCCGGGGAATCATTCGTAATGTGTGGCATGAGAGGCTCATCATCAAGGAGGTCAACAGGTGGCGGGATAGGTCGAGCGCCTGTCACGGGTGCCTGAGCCAACTACTGGGTAGAGACCGCAACGCCGGCAGCTCCCTCAAAAACCCGCTAAGGAGTCGTGGACTGAGCACGTAGAAGCTCAATCAGCGTGCGGATATCGTCAGTTTGCTCTCTCAGGAGACGACGCATCACATCCTGCTGGCTTTGCAGGTCCTCAATGGCCTGCAAACGTGGACTCAGTACACCAGACGAAGAGGAGGAGGGGTCGCCTGGTCCCTTCTCCTTGTTGTCGAGCAGGCTCATGTCGCCGCTCAGTATGGGGCGACAGGTCAAGTTTGTCGGATTTTAAAACCATCAGTGTTTCTCGAAGAGTTGAGACGCTGGCAACTTTTGACTGTTCAGCCAAAAATTTGGCTAGGTATGGTGCTCACGTAAGCAGGTGGTTGCTGACGTCAGCACAACCTGATGACGTCAGCAAACAAAATTGCTCATTTCAGCATGCCTCCCCTCCTTTTATTTTCTTTTTTTCTTTCTCGCGACTCTTCGCGAGTGTGCAGCCGCTCCGCGGCGGCTGCGCGGAAGCTGCGCAATAGCTTCCGCTCAGCTGCTGCTACAGCTGTGTTGTCAGCTGCAGCAGTAGCTGTGTAGCTACGTATGCAGCTGTGCAGCTGCGTATGCAGCGCTGTGTAGCTGCGTATGTAGCTACACAGCGCGCAGCAGCAGTAGCAGCAGCAGCAGCAGCGGCTGCGCTGCTGGTGCTGTTGCTGCTAATGCTGCTGCTCGCTGCCGCCGCCGTGCGCTGCTGCTGCTGCCACTGCTGCACTGCTGTTGTTGCTGCTGTGCTATTGCCGCCGCGGCTGCCGCTGCTGCTGCTGCACTGCAGTTGCCGCCGCTGCTGCTGCGCTGCTGCTACCGCTGCTGCTGCTGCGCTGCTACTGCCGCCGCTGCTGCTGCGTTGTTGCTCCCGCCGCTGCTGTTACTGCCAATGCGGCTATGGATGGTGGCTGCACTCACTTCAGCCGCCACGCACCGCTGTTGCTGCTGCTACACTGCTGCTGCTGCCTCTGCTACTGCTGCTACTGGCACGGTGGCAATTGCGCTGCTGTGATCTCACGTGGTGGGTGAGGGCTGTCTCCGACAGGCCCTAAGGAATCTGCTGCAGCGGTGACTCTCACTGCTGTTGCTCTGTTGCGTCTCTGCTGCGCAGCTCAGTGAGAACTGTCTCACTGCTCTGATACCATGAGAAAGTGCGGGGAAGCTTCCTAACAACACAGCCACTGACTAGGCGTGAGTGCCTGGTCAGACGATGACGACAGTCACAGGTCGTGCACACGACGGCAAGGGTTTGGCTATGAGACACAAGACAAAGTGTCAGAATGCTTGAATAGCATATGCAGAGAGAAACAACAAATGACAGGTCCAAGGCATAAATACCTGCCGCGGCGCACGGCAGGTGTCGCACGCGGCAGTCCAAGAGTTGTCCTAAAACCGGCCCAAAACCATTGTTTTGGCCGTAACTCTGCGCACACATGTAAGAATGCTACGCCGTCTCAACCTAGACGTGCAGAATCAAAAGACGGACGGTACGACTGGTCACATGCATGCATCCATCATCAGACGGTGGACATACAATGCAAAAACATGCAAATCGGGCTCATGGCCAGTCCGCCGAAAGACGCCTGCAAGCTGTAGAAAGGACAGCAGAGAGTCCCGGCAGCATCTGGGGCTCTGGAGCGGTAGTCGGCTAGCTCCAAGCCGGTAGTCCGCCGCCAGTCGTCGCACCGGTGTCACCAGGGCCCGCCTCAGGGATCTGCACGAGTATGGACACGACCGAGTGGTCACAGTAAACTGTACACGAATGTCACAAATCACAACACCTAGCGGGGGGTAGTGTAGCGTGGTAGTGCCACGCCGACCGGTCGAAGGAGCCACGTGGCTCGAGCGGGGTGACTTGGGACTGTGGGCGGTGAGATGGGATGGCTTGAGGGTCGGAGACCCTCAAGCATCGCAGTTTTGGCCTAGTCGGCTAAGGATTTTGTCCAATCCGTTACAAGAGCTCAATGAGAATCGCGAGAAAAAGCAACAATATACAGTGATTGGGCACACGACACTGATGCTCCTAACTGCATTGGTTACATCTTTCTTGTCTGTCAAGTGGTGGCCACAGCACCAACACCAGATTCATGGAGAGCTTGATTGTAGTGGTTTTTTATACTTCTACATTCTATAGTGGGGCACACATTCATGGGAGTGCATGCACTACATACGGGTGTGGTCGAGTCTTTCTCATTTGCATGCTTTTAGCTTAGTAAGCTGATTCCACCTCACCACACTTCTGGTTTCTATTGGCATGTGAGAAACCGCGTGCAGCTCGTTTGCTCCATGGTCAGGTTCAATCCCTGTGGGTGGTGTCGGGGCCCCATCTCGAGAGCCTCGCATGGGTGGCCTGGTCAATTGGCACTCATCACCTCCCTCGCTCCTTACTCACTTGTTCATTTTTTCCTTACGGTCTTAACGTGAAAGTGAGCTTGCCCCGACCCTTGGTGTCATGCCTCCACCCGCTTGCTTGTTTGCTTGTTCATCCTAGCAATCTAAGGTACCTACAACAACTCTATGATGTGTGACTTCTTCTGGCTCGCGTTCTTTTAACTACCGTCAAGCATCAATGGCATTTCTTAACCCCAGTTTTTGCGTGTGCCAGCTTGCTGTCTTTGTCTAGTCCAACAAAGTCTCCTACAATAAGGTGCACCATGACAGACTTTAATACGATGCTTCATGTTTAAGAGGGTTTTTTTTTTGTTGTTGAACCACACTTGAGGGCTGCCCAAAACACTGCCTCAGTGCAATGGAAAAGCCGTGGCAGGGAAGGGGGGGGGGTGAGGATAGAGGATCCCGGTAGGAGGGAGAGTGAGGGTCGAGGGAAGCACGGACTGAGCATGCAAGAGACTAAGCGCCATGAACGGTGGCAGTTTTCAAAGGAGAAAAACGCGAGTAGCTCAGTAACAACAAACAGAGGTGTTACGCGGGGCCCTAAGCTACTGGCGAGGTGACGAGCGAGCGAGCAGCGAGCCCACCCTCGCTCTCACTCACGCCGAGCTAGGGTAGAACCTGGACCTGTTCCCACATTAATATTCAAGGACATGCAAGTCCGGGCCGAGAAAACAACCCGACCACAATCCCCTCTTTCTCAGGCAAAAAACCCACTAGAAATCCTAGTGTCACCAAACACTTATATTATGAGATGCTGTGGTAGGGGGAACGCTCAATTCTGCGAGCGACTTTGGATTGTCTTCTCTGAACCCCCACGAGTTCCAACCACTTGAGGTACAGCGTCAGCACCGATGTCCCTCCAGCATCAGTCACCTGCGTCAGTGCGGTGAGTATGCAGCTAGGCCAGAGGTCACAACATGTCTGTGGCACATAAACCAACACTCCCCCATGACCCACAGCCGACGCAAACAGACACCAACTGACACGAGTGTCACAAGTCATGNACTGTACGAAAACAGGGGACAACCATTCACCCAGGATCGACACGCGAACACAACAACCCAACAGCGTGCACAGCTGCCTTGAAGACGTTACTGCTGAGTGCCTTCGTGAGGAAATCAGCTCTCTGCTGTCGTGTGTCAACCCAGACGATCTGGACATCACCTGCAGCAATGCGCTCACGCACAAAATGATGCTCAACATTGATGTGTTTCGTGCGTGTGTGATGCATACCATCGTGCTCGGCAATGGCCTTGGTGCTCTGGTTGTCACAACGCAAAGTGATGCAGTGAATGGGAACACGAAGTTGCTGAAGCAAGCGACACAGCCACACACTCTCGCAGGTACCCGCACCTAGTGCAACATACTCAGCCTCACTGGTGCTGCGTGCCACGCAACCTTGCTTACCACTCTTCCATGACACGGTAGTCCCTCCAACGAGGAAGATGTGACATGTACGACTCCGAGCGTCGGTGTCATGTGCCCAGTCGCTATCTGTGTATCCATCCACCACAACCGACGGCTGTGCTCGATAGCAAAGTCCGGTGCGTGCAGTGGAGAGAGCATACCTGACGACACGCAGTGCTGCCTCCATGTGTCGTGCCCTTGGAGTCTGTGAGAACTGAGCAAGGAAGTTCACCGAGAAGGCTACATCTGCCCTGGTCGTCGTAGCCAGATACATCAGTGACCCAATGACTCGAAGATAGTCTGTCAAGTCGAGTGTCTCCCCCAGCTTAGACACATCCATTGTCTTCAGCAGCCTCTGTCCTGCTGGGGTCATGGGTGTTGACGCTGTGGGAGTGGACTCAAGCTGGGAGGCGAATCGCTCCCCCAGGCTACAAACATACGCAGCCTGGTGAACATGAAGCGTGCGGCGAGAATGATCGCGCTCAAGCTCCATGCCCAAGAAGAATCGGGCTGGCCCTAAGTCTTTCATCTTGTACGTGGACTGCAAAAGTGCCTTCACTGACTTAACAGCAGCCTGGCTGGGCGACGCGATCAGCAGGTCATCCACATAGACGAGAACAGCCACGAAGGGGACTGAGGGTGGAGTGACAAAGAGAGAGGGATCCACCGTACTACGTCGGTATCCTCCTTTTTCAAGGGTGGAGGTGATTTCTTGGTTCCAGCACCGAGGCGACTGCTTCAGACCATAGAGTGCCTTTCGCAGTCGCCAGACTCGGTTGGTGCCATCGGAGAAGCCAGGTGGCTGGACCATGTAAATCTCCTCATCCAGCTGTCCGTGGAGGAACGCATTGTTCACATCCATCTGTTCCAGCTCCCAGTCGTGTTGGGCAACAAGACTCAGTAGTGCACGAACTGTGGTGTATCGCCCGACTGGTGCAAACGTCTCGTCGAAGTCGATGCCTGGGACCTGGGAGAACCCTTTAGCCGTGAGGCGCGCCTTGTACTTGTCGAGCGCACCATTGGGTTTGTACTTACGCCGAAAGACCTAACGAGCGTCGATGGCTTTGCGCCCAGGTGGCAGATCGACAAGCTCATACACCGCATGATCATCAAGGGTGTTGAGCTCAGCACGCATCGCAGCCTCCCACTGTTGTGCGTCAGAGGCTGCACGTGCGTGACGCACAGTGGAAGGCTCAGGGGGCAAGATAGTGGTGGCCGACGTGGCGTGACACTCGGCTGCACTACTCAAGACGGCGGCTTCCAAGGCTCGCTCATGCTCTGAGCATAGGAGCGCGTAGCCAAGGGTGGAACTAGGGTGGACAACCCCAGTAGCTAGGCCCAACGCGTCCATGCCGGTAGGGTGAACAGTGGGGTGTGCAGTCTGAGAGGGAGGAGGACGTGCTGAGGTGAGGGAAGTGCTAGAACGATGTGGGAGTGCACGAAGGCGCCCTCCCCGGACGAAGGGTGAGGCAGGAGCAGGACCAGTGGTAACATGCGGAGGCGGGTCAGAGACTCGGACGGGAGAGATTGCAAATGAAGTGGCAACTGGAGGTGTGCCCGAGACATCGGGAGACGGGGCTGACTGGGAAGAGTCGGTGACTGGAGAGGCAGACTGGGGAGAGTCGGGGACTGGAGAGGAGGGTGCGTCGGAGGAACTGGACGCGGACGATACGTCAGGGGAAGGAGACGCAGAGAAGATAGGGACAGCCCCTGACGACGAGGACTGCAACGAGGATGAGAGTTGCGGTGAGGCAACAGGAACTGCCAGAATGGCAGGACCGACATCCCCCCTCAGCCGAGAGAGGGGCAGAAGAGAGGAGGCAGGGGGAAGGCGATCGAGGTCACGAAGAAAGACCGACTAAAAAAAAAAGGCGTCGCGAGACTCGACGACGCGCTGGCGGACAGGGTCCCAGAAGCGCCATGCTTTGGACTGAGAGGAGACCCCGAGAAAGGGGCACAGGCGACCACGAGGGGACAGTTTGCCATCACGGAAATCCTCAGGCAGCCAGAAAGAAGCGATACTACCCCAGACTCGAGCGAGGCGAAGGTCAGCCCGATGACCATGCCAGCGCTCAAACGGGGTGACGGTGCGGGGAAGGGGACCGTGNGTTGCGGTGAGGCAACAGGAACTGCCGGAATGGCAGGACCGACATCCCCCCTCAGCCGAGAGAGGGGCAGAAGAGAGGAGGCAGGGGGAAGGCGATCGAGGTCACGAAGAAAGACCGACTCAAAAAATAAGGCGTCGCGAGACTCGACGACGCGCTGGCGGACAGGGTCCCAGAAGCGCCATGCTTTGGACTGAGAGGAGACCCCGAGAAAGGGGCACAGGCGACCACGAGGGGACAGTTTGCCATCACGGAAATCCTCAGGCAGCCAGACAGAAGCGATACTACCCCAGACTCGAGCGAGGCGAAGGTCAGCCCGATGACCATGCCAGCGCTCAAACGGGGTGACGGTGCGGGGAAGGGGACCGTGGGGAACACGGTTCCAGACCCACGTCATGTAGCACATAGCCTCAAAGGCAAAGAGGGATGGCAAGCCGGACTCAGACAGGAGCGTGCGAACACCGTCGGCAAGCGTCCGGTTCCAACGCTCTGAGACACCGTTTTGCTGGGGTGTGTACGGAGCAGATGTTTCCAGACACACCCCATGGGATTCGAGGAGACGAGCGGTGGGACCTAGGAACTCGCCGCCACGGTCGCTGCGGAAGATGCGCAACGACCGCTGACAGGCACGTTCAGCCTGGACAAGCCAGGACTCGATGACGGAGCAAACGTCGCCCTTTTGACGGAGCGCAAACACCCAGCGAAAGCGAGAAAATTCATCGGTAAGACATAAGACGTAGCGTCCCACGTCACCAAGGAGGTCATGAGGCAAGGGCCCCATGACNGGAACACGGTTCCAGACCCACGTCATGTAGCACATAGCCTCAAAGGCAAAGAGGGATGGCAAGCCGGACTCAGACAGGAGCGTGCGAACACCGTCGGCAAGCGTCCGGTTCCAGCGCTCTGAGACACCGTTTTGCTGGGGTGTGTACGGAGCAGATGTCTCCAGACACACCCCACGGGATTCGAGGAGACGAGCGGTGGGACCTAGGAACTCGCCGCCACGGTCGCTGCAGAAGATGCGCAACGACCGCTGACAGGCACGTTCAGCCTGGACAAGCCAAGACTCGATGACGGAGCAAACGTCGCTCTTTTGAAGGAGCGCAAACACCCAGCGAAAGCAAGAAAACTCATCGGTAAGACATAAGACGTAGCGTCCCACGTCACCAAGGAGGTCATGAGGCAAGGGCCCCATGACATCCGCATGAACACGATCAAGTGGATGGGAAGATTGAGACTCAGAAGGAGAGAAAGGAGACCGATGCATTTTCCCTCGAGCACAGTCAAGACAGTCTGCAGGGCAAGGGGCGGGGAAGGTAGAGGGAGAGAGACCAAGAGCAGGTTGGAGACGCAACATGTTGTGAATGGCATCGGTGTGAACATGACCAAGGCGACGATGCAAGAGGCGGACAAGGTCGGGGGTGAGGGAGGGAGCAACGTGAGCAAGGGCAGCGCTGACGGCCGGGGTGGAGGGGGCGTGCAAGGGAACACGGTAGAGTTTGCCACAGCGCACGCCACGAAGAACAGGACGGTGGGAGGAGCGAAGAGAGACTGTGCCAACACCACGGCTAGCAGTGAAGTCCATACCGTGTTCATCCAGAGAAGGCACAGACAGCAGGCTGAGTTCCAGCGAAGGCACGTACAAAACGTCAGGCAGATAGAGTGCGCCACTGGGGCCAACAAAGCGAACCACACCCACACCTTGAACTGGCAGCAATTGACCAGACCCGGTACGAACAAAGCGGACAGAACCGACGGGGTTTAACGAGATGAACGAGGACCGCACAGACGTCATGTGATGAGTGGCCCCGGAGTCAAGGACCCAGAGGCCACTGGACAGACGCACAGGGGGTAGCACACTGGACGTCGCAACAGTGCCAATGGAGGACGGAGACAAGGGAAAACAAGGAAGGAAGTCAGACTGCCAACGCTCAATCCACGGGACGGACGCACACAAGGCACCTAGGACATGACCCGGAGGATCCCCACGAAGGACAACGTCAGTCTAACACACAAGATCTCTGGCCAGCGGTGCAACACCCTCACCTCCCTGATCACGAAGGCGAAGAAGTTGGAGGAGGGACTGCTCAAGGTGACGCTCCCGATCACCACGGTCGCCATCCACTGACGCCGGCGGAGCTGGGGTAGGCGCGCCGGAGGAAGGCGGGAACCACGGTGGAGCGGTGTAGGCAGAGGACGGGGGCCCAGAGTACGCAGGGGCACCGTAAGGAGGTGGCCAGTTCCAAGGGTAAGGAACAGGCAGTGGTGGAGAAGGCACGCTCGAGGCGGCGTAAGCCTGAGCCAGCAGCGGGGCGGAGAGGCGCGACGGGCCACCAGAGCCAGAGGGTGCGGATGTAGAGGAGGAGCCAGAGGTACGAGCCCAGTGGGCACGCATAGCGCGGGCAAGGCGTAGGTCATCCGGAGGAGCCGGGCAAGTACGAGCAGAGTGCTCAGTAGAGCCACAGTTCCAGCACACAACGGCGCCCGGAACCCGAGAGGAAGGGGCAGCACCCTTATCCTTGCCCTTGCCCTTGCCCTTCCCTTTCCCTTTTCCACGACCCTGGGAAGCGAGGGCAGCGGTAGGAGAGGAAGAGGAGGCGGTGGAGGCAGGGGAAGATGCAGCAGCGGAGAGGGAGGAGGGCGCAGCAGAGGAGAAGGAGGGTGCTGCTGAAGTGGTGAGCGCAGCAACACCCGTAACTGAAGAGTGATGGAGGCGCTTGTTCTGAAGACTGGTCCACCAGGCAGCAAGGCGCTCGGAGGTGAAATCCCAGAGAGGCCCTACCCCTGGCGGGGAATCAGGGGGGACGGGCTGGGAGGCAAGCTGCTGTAGCTCGTCAGCTTTGACGTCACGAAGAAGGTCGGACAGCTCTGGGATAAGGCCGTTGACCATGGTGAGAACAGCAGAGAGCTGGCCAGGTGCTGCTTTGCCAAGCTCGCGAAGGAGCTTGAGACCGCGAGACCAATAGGCATCAGCAGACTCGTCACTACGCATGAGAAGTGTGTTGAACTGGACTGTGAGGGCGCTCTGAGCGGCCTGGCCAGTGACAGTGGTGCGACGACGCTGCATGGCATATGCACCGACAGGGTCGGCAAGACGCTGGACAGCAGGATCAGCATTGAACGTGCCGACATCATCAATCAGCGACTCAGGAGCGGCAGCGATGAGAGCGCGTACAGCACGGGCAGACTCAGTTGCAAGGGGAGTGAATGGGGCAACAGCTGGGGAGTAATACTCCCACAGCTGCTCCACTTGGGCCCACGCACTAAAGCGCACTTCCCAGGAGGTGAAGGCGAGCCCAGAGGAGAGGGAAGGTGGTTGAGAGAAGAAGTCATGCTGGCGAGGCGTGGGGTGAGTGGCGGCAGCAGCGGCAGTGCCAGTGGGCGCAACAACAGAAGTGTTAGAGGAAGAAGAAGGGGTGCCTGCAGAAGGGGTGTGACTGGTTTCAACCGACGCGACAGGGAGGCGACGCAGCACTATGGCGGCGACCTCATCAGCAAAAGCGGCGCGATTATCTTCAGCAAGCTTAAGGCGGTCCTCAGCCTCCTGCTAAGCCTCGCGAGCGAGGGTCAGCTGGCGCTGAAGAGTCGCTATGACTGACTCGTCGTCACCAGGCATGGTGACGACGCGAGGGCTCTGCCAGACATATTTCGGCAGAGTTTCCCCAGCCCCAGTGGGCGTGGGAAAAGTGGGGTTGCCTAAGGCAAAGAGTCAACAGCTGCAGGACAGCCCACCCCGAGTCAGACAGGACAAGCCACCGCAGAAGGAGAAAAGGGGAAGATACGCAGGCACAATATGCAGACAAGGTGGTCAAGAGGACGGGCTGCGGAGAAAAGCAAGGAGCGGAGGAACCACAGCAGCAGAGGCAGCAGAAAGAACAGAGACGGTGGAGGCAATGGGCACCACCAGAGCAAAGGCTCCAGTGGTACAGGCAGCAGCAAGAGTAGAGAAGGCTGCTACGACGGAGATGGTTGCTGTGACGAGGCTGGAGACGGCAGATGGAGCAGATGAAGATGCGGTGACGGCGACTGCGGTGGAGGTGCGAATGGAAGCAGCGGCTGCCGCTGTGGCTGATGCAGCTGAGGCCGTTGTAGAGGCAATGGCAGATGCTGCAGCAGATATTTGTGTGCCTATATCAGCAGCCGCTGCAGCAATGGGACCAGAAACAACCGCATCCTCTGTGTACGAATCTGCAGCACGCCCTGCTGAGGTGGCGGCAGGAGCACGCGAGGCTCTAGCGGCGGCTGCGAAGGTGGCTGCAGCTGCCGCCGCTGCGTCAATGATGGCCGAGGTTGTGCGTGTAACGATGCCCACAAGACGAACGACGTCCTGTGGGAGCTGGTCAGCAGGAACCTCGGGATCGCCGGACAGCAGAGGGTCGTCCCTACGAGACTGGGGAGGGGAGACGCTTACCAGACGATGACGTGACGTGCGAGCGGACCGTGCTGAGGCGGACTCGGACCCCCGGTCGCTGCTCATGTCGCGACGACGTCGTTCTCGTCGGTGCGACGTTCCCCCGTTGTAGTACTCCACCAACGCAGCCGCGTCTGGAACGTCACCGTGCGCCGGTGTGGCAGTTGAGGTATTAGGAAGGTGGGCGTCCTTTGCAGTTGTTGCTAAAAGTGCAGCAGGTGAGAATGCAGCAGCAGTATTTGGAGAGATGTATGGATGCTGCTGCGGTCTCGTTGCAGCTGCTGCTGCTGCTGCTGCCGCTGCAAGCAGATCGGCACCTGCTGCTGCTGCTGTTGTCTCCTTGCTACTGCTGTTGCTTTGCAGCTGCTGCTGCTACTGCTGCTGCTGCAGGTGGATCGGCACGTGCTGCTGCTGCTGCTGCTGCTGTCGCCTTGCTGCTGCTGCTGCTGTCGCCTTGCTGCTGCTGCTGCTGCTCTCGCCTTGCTGTTGCTGCTGCTTCTGCTGTCGCTCTGCTGCTGCTGCTGCTGCTGTTGCTTCGCTGCTGCTGCTGCTGCTGCTTCTGCTGTCGCTCTGCTGCTGCTGCTGCTGCTGTTGCTTTGCTGCTGCTGCTGCTGCTAACGCAAGTGGATCGGCACCTGCTGCTGCTGCTGCTGTTGTTGTTCCAAGTGGATCGGCACCGGTTGCTAATGCAGCTGAGGACGATGACGGCTGCTATAGTTGGGTGTGTATCTGCGACAGTGTATGGGAGAAATGCGACGGGTGCTGTCGTCGCAGCTGCTGCTATCGCAGGCGTAGTCACTGCTGAGGAGGTTGCTACTTAGGGCATGGTGATGCTGCTGCTCAAGCTGCTGCCGTAAATAAGGCAGTTTGAGACCTGCAGCATCGCGGACGGGAGCAAACCCGCGGGTGTGAACGAAGTGAACACCCGCGAGTGTCCGCTCGTAGCTCCTGCTGTTGCCCGCCACAGAATGGGCGAGGGTAGGGAGCTGCAGTAGAAGAGAACGTGCTCCTAGTGACAGAAGTGGCGGCGGAAGGGGTGGTGGCGACGAAGATTGGCCGCACACCAAGATCGAGCGCTCGATTCACGAGCTCAACACCTCCTCTCTCCACTGCTCTGATACCAGAGGATAGAGGATCCCGGTAGGAGGGAGAGTGAGGGTCGAGGGAAGCATGGACTGAGCATGCAAGAGACTAAGCGCCATGAACGGCGGCAGTTTTCGAAGGAGAAAAACGCGAGTTGCTCAGTAACAACGAACAGAGGTGTTACGCGGGGCCCTAAGCTGCTGGCGAGGTGACGAGCGAGCGAGCAGCGAGCCCACCCTCGCTCTCACTCACGCCGAGCTAGGGTAGAACCTGGACCTGTTCCCACATTAATATTCAAGGACATGCAAGTCCGGGCCGAGAAAACAACCCGACCACAATCCCCTCTTTCTCAGGCAAAAAAC
>SZWC01001689.1:167440-178511 GCA_023375785.1 Penium margaritaceum | reverse complement strand
GGGGGGGAAGGGGCGGACGTGAAAGCAAGAAAGGGCGTGGCCACCTGGCGGTCAGAAGCCTAAGTAAAAGCGGGACAAGAAGGATGCCCGGTAATCTCTGGTAGGTGGAGTTGACTACCCCAAGACGCGTACAGCAGCGTGCTCACCTGCGAAGGATCAAGATCAGGGACAGAAGTGGAGCCGGTCTCACTCCTCAAGTGAAGAGTGTCGAGTGAACGCCAGCGTTCTATAGCACTACCACGAGCCTTGTGAGTGCGCTGGCAAAAGTGTCTCGGCAGGTGAGCCACGTGTGATTTCCGCTTTACGCGCGACATTCATTTTCCAGCTCTTCATTGTCCCACAAAAAGGACTTGGTGCATCAGGCCCAGGTTGTTCGCCTGAATTGGCGTTTCAAATGCCTGGTTTCAGCCAACCAGTGACGAACTAAATTATTAGATAAATTAAGATTCACGCAGTCTTCACCGTTGCCCCCGCAACTTTTGGTGGCATCTTCCACCACGCCCACGAATCGGACCGTCGGTTCCTCCAGATCCAGGACATTGGGAGCACAGAAGTCGTCGATCTCCAAAATATCTGGGACCACTATCATTCGCACGCGACACGGTGTGCGCGAACGATCCTTGCTCGGTCCCGCCGAAAACTCCCGCGGCGTTTCCCAGGCGGCGCCGTCTGCTGCGGCCCTTGCCGCCGCGAACCTGGGCACACCTGGCCAGCAGAGAGGTGCATATCCGTCAATTGCAATCACAAACCTAGCAGTTCGGCTAATTTGAAACATCCATTCTTGCTTTTTGCTTATGTCTCACTGCGTTCGACTGCTCGACTGGGCCCGCATTGCTAAGGAGCAGCCCGGGGGCCGGCTACCTTCGATCAAACAAAGCATGGCAAAGCACGATCATGCCTCGAGGATCCCATCGACCCTTTAAAGGAGACCCTAAAGAGACATCAACAACTGGGCTTCAGCGTCCAGGAATAGGGTCAGGCCCAACTAGTCTCTCTAGCCCTGCAGGACAGAAAGGTTTAACAGAACAACCTGTCATGCTTCCCCAGAAACATCAATGTTAAGATGTGTGCCTGGTACATCTTAAGAACTGTAACAAAATAATCTGATGATGAATGCACATTTATTTCTACAATTTATTCGTCCATTGTACTAGTGCTATCTTCTCAACCCTCACTATTTTGTTTAACACAATTGACGGTACCTTCAGCTAGAAGTCATAGCCAACCGTCAAGCACTCTACTCAAACGGATTTTTTTCATAAAACACCAGTTTATCCAATCCAATAATAGTAAGATTACGAACGATGTGGACCCTTCCCATACCTCCCAATCCTCCTATTGTCAGCAAGTTCGAATTCTTTCCAAGTGATCCGGTATGGATACAACAGAATATTAGAATCTGCCTACAGTTGAATCTTGAGAGAAGGGAAAATTTGGATATGATCCTTCCTATCACTTCTTGGGCTTGCTCGTCGCAAGAGGGGATTTCTTTTGATGGTGTTTCAAGGTTCGTCCACATTATGAGCCATTGGCTCAATCCACTCTTATGCAGATGCCTACCCATCATACTGCTATTAGTGACATGGAGCACGTGAACACGACGCAACTATAATTCGTGGGGGTCTTACGAAGCAAGTGGCGACACCCGCTACAAATTCAATTTCTTTTTCGTGCTTTTGTGACTTCTCAATGAGTGGGTGGTGTCCATCGGTCTCTTAATCTCAACAAGAGGCCGAGCAGTATGAGACATTTAAGTTGCCGCCTCCAAGGCACGTAACAATTGAAGATGGGAGAGCAAGAGACTCACAAACAATCCTCGTCGTCCCACGAGAAAAATTACACATGTGTCATCGTCTGTGCACTACTAAGCTATTCGTCCCTAGCCTAACCCTCGCTAGCTAGAAACCTAGGCAGCAGGTTGGGGCAGCATGCGTTGTCGATGCAGCGTACGGGCTTCCACGCTCGTTGCTCAAGTCTGCTGCTCCCTCAGTCGGCTGCTCTAGAGTCTAAGTGTGGAAACTCTGGGTGTATTACTCAGAAACGCATGCGCCAGTGTTAGCGCCAGAAAGCAGCTAAAACGGAAAGCAACTGATTAGGAATGAAGAATGAGCAACAATGAGAGACCCCTCCAAGTTCTAGCTCCCCCCCACTAGCGTATAGCTTACTAGTCAGCCAACCAGCCAAAAAAAAGTGTAGGACCTATTTTCTGGCAAGCAAGGTTTTCTCGTTGAGCCCTGCCAGACGCCCGACAGCCCAAAACCCGGGCTTCATCCGTTTTGCCTGAAAACTAGACCATACCATAATACCGTCACTACGAACGAAGTCATGTGGTCAGAATCAGCTAGAAAAATAGCAGTAAAGAGTTATGGCTGCCTGAACCCAGGTAGTGCCTACGACAATCAACGATGCCAAACAGGACCATACAGCAGGAGACATGGACCCTGGACACCGCATGATGCTGCATATGCAATGCCACAGCCAGAAAAAGCGCTAGGTGCATGTAGGCAGCATCTGTAGTGGTAGTGACAGCCAGCGGCCCGACCACCGAGGAGGCCTCCCGATGGAGCTGAGCGCATCACCAGAGGGAGGAGGCTCCAGTGACGGGTGAGTGGGCCCCAGCGTGCGTCCGCTCTACCGAGCGACACTCCAGCGGCGTCTAGTCTCGCCCTCAATCATCTGCACGCCGATGTACACAAGCCGGGAGGACACAACAGAGCACAATGAGAAATGTGCAAAAACCAACACTCCCCCAAGACTCACAGGCATAGTGCACGTGTACGAGCAGGACACACTCAACGACCAAACTCCCCCAAGCCAAACAGAGACGCAAGCAGGGACATAGAGAGTCACTCGTGGACGCATGCCGACTAAACTCACAGCCTTCTTGAACGAGTCGCGCTTCAGTGCCTTGGTCAAGAAGTCAGCAACCTGCCGTGCTCTCTCAACCCACACAATGTTGACGCTGTCGTCATGCAACAACGAACGCACATAGTGATGTTCAACATTGATGTGCTTTGTGCGTGTGTGATGCACGCCATCATTGTCGGCGATGGCCATGGCACTCCCATTGTCACAGTGAAACGTGATGGATGAGACAGGCTGACGCAACTTGGACAACATACGACGCAACCACACACTCTCACACGCGCTTGAGCCAAGAGCAACGAACACAGCCTCAGCAATGCTCCATGCAACGCACCCCTGTTTGCCACTGCACCATGACACAGCTTTGCCACCAATCAGAAAGATCCAACCTATGCGACTCTTACTGCCCGGATTGCCGGCGCAGTTACTATCGGTGCAGCCCACCGCGACAACAGATGGCTGACAGGGGAACATGAGACCTCGCCGATGAGTCGAGACAACATAGCGTAGTACTCAGATTGCGGCCTCGTAGTGGAGGTGACGCGGCTCCTGAGAGAACTGATGCAGGAGGTTGACGGAGAACGCGATGTCTGGGGGCGTCGTCGTCGCCAGGAACATCAGTGACCCGATGACTCACAGGTAAGTGGTCACGTCAACTGGCTTCCCCACAACGGCTGGGTCAAGACTCTTCAGCTTCGCCTGGCCATCGGGTGACATGGGTGAGGATGCGCTCGGAACGAGTGGCAGGTCCTCCGCAAAGCGGGTGGACAGTGTCTACTCATAGGCGGCCTTGTGGATGTGCAGGACGCCCTGGGAGCGATCATGCTCAAGCTCCATGCCCAGGAAGACTCTGGCAGACCCAAGGTCCTTCATCTGGTAGGCGGCGTGTAGCAGATCCTTGACACACTTGATGGCAGCCGTGTCTGGCGACGCAATGAGCAGATCGTCGACGTAAACCAGAACAGCGGCGAAAGCCTGGCCCCGCGGACTGACAAACAGTGCGGGGTCAGCGGTGCTATGCTGGAGCCCGCCACGAAGGAGCGTGTTGCTAATTTCTTGGTTATAGCACCGAGGTGACTGCTTCAAGCCATACAGGGCCTTGCGCAGTCGCTAGACTCTCCCAGTGCCATCGTCGAAGCCTGGGGGTTGCACCATGTGGAGCTCCTCACCCTGCAATGAACCATGGAGAAAAGCATTGCTCACATCCATTTGATGCAACTCCCACCCATGCTGGGCGACGAGACTGAAAAGTCCGGCTAGTGGAGAACCGGCCAACTGGGGCAAAGATCTGGTCACAATTGACCCCAGGAATCTGGGCAAACCCCTTGGCTATAAGGCGGGGCTCGTACTCGTCCAAGGACCCGTCGGGCTTCCACTTACGCCGAAAAACCCACTTGGCGCCGATGGCCTTCCGTCCTAGAGGAAGGTCGATGAGGTCATGCACGTGGTGCTGTCGGATAGCGGCGAGCTCATCGGCGCAGGCAGCGTCCCAATGTGCGGCCTCAGGAGAGGCTCATGCCTCCCGTAGGGTGTTTGGGTCCTCCGGGCGTGCTGTGGAGCGGACTCAGAGAGAGTGTGCATCTCAAGCCCCAGGTGGGAAGGGCGCGAGTGCAGCCAGGACAGTGTACCGATGCTCACGATGAAGCATGGCGTGGCCCAGTGCGGAGCCCAGATGAAGGTCTGCAATGATGGCCGAGGTGGTTAGGCTCAGGGCCTTCGTGCCACGATCCCCACTCACGACCGTGGGAGCGGAGGAGACACGTGGAGCCACGGGGGGTCGAGGCGCCACGGAGCGCGGTAGGACGGTCTGCGCGCTCACCGACGGTTTGGGCCGGAGGCTTCCGCCTGGACCACGCGTGTAGCTAGGCAGGGCAAGCGACGACACTGAGTCCGCCGGGCTAATAGAGGCGGACGGGGTTTCTGGCCTAGAGGGTCCCACGGATGCAACCGGGGTTCTCGTCCCGGAGGGACCAGCGGACGCGACTGGGGCTACTGGCCCGGAGGGACCAGTGGACGCGACAAGTGCTGATGGCCCGGAAGGACCAACGGACGCGGCTGGGACTGCCGGCCCGGAGGGACCAACGGACACAATTGGGACTGCCGGCCCGGAGGGATCAGCGAACGCGACTTGGGCGGCCGGCCCAGAGGGATCAGAGAATGCCACAGGGACGGCCGGCACGGAGGGATCAACGAACGCGATCGGGGCTGCTGGCCCGAAGGGACCAGCGGACGCGACTGGGGCTGCCGGCTCGGAGGGACTCAGGGATGTGTCACCCGGAAGCGACACGACGGAGGACGGACTCACCACTCCCCCACGCGACGAAATAGACACAGACGAGCCATAGCGAATGAAGTTGTGAGGAAAGAGGTCCTTGAAGAAGAGGGTATCCCGGGACTTGATGATGTAGTGCCGAGAGGGATCCCAGAAGCGCCAAGCCTTGGACTGACGAGAGACACCAAGGAAGGTGCAGGGATGTCCGTGAGGGGTGAGCTTGTCGCCTTGCTGCAGGACGGGCAGCCACACAATGGCCACGCAGACCCACACACGAGCCGGGCGGAGGTCAGCTCGCTGACCGCACCAATGATGGTATGGTATGGACTAAAGGGGAAGGGGACCGTGGGGAATCCGGTTCGAGACCCAGGTCATGTAGGACATGGCTTCAAAATAGAAGCCATCGGAGAGACCAGACTCGGCCCACATGGTGCGGACGGCGTCGGCCATATCACGGTTCCATCATTCGGAGACACCGTTTTGGTCGGGTGTGTAAGGCGCGGACGTCTCATGGCGAATGCCGCGGGAGGCGAGAAAAGTCGTGGCCTCATCGAGGTACTCACCACCGCGATCGGAGCAAAAGCGGTGCAGAGGGCGACCACGCTCGCGCTCCACAAGGACAAGCTAGTCCTGGATGGCGTGGGCGACATCGCTCTTCTGTCGAAGGCCAAAGACCCAGCTTTAGAAAGTATAGATGTCCGTGAGGGTGAGGACGTAGCGACCATGCTCGCCGACGGACTCAGTGGGGAGAGGACCCATGATGTCCGAATGGACAAGGTCGAGGGGGGTGGTCGCACGAGAGGAGGACAAGGGATACGTGGACTGGTGCATCTTCCCCTGAGCGCAGTCAATGCACTCTATTGGCCACGGGAGGGGAAAAGTCTCCGGGTCAAGGCCCTTGGCCGGCTGGGTGTGGAGCATGCTGTCTACGACGGCAAAGTGGACGTGGAAGAGGCGGCGGTGCAAGAGGCCAGTGTGTTGAGGAGAAAGCATACTGGTGAAAAACACATGGCCTGTGGCGGGCGATGGGGGGGAGACAGAAGGAGAGGAGGAGAGGCAAGGGACATGCCACAGGTTGCAACGGGCGGTGGCGTGCAGTACAAGAAGGCCAGACGGACGCAGCGACACAGTACTAGCACCACGCGAGTGCACAACGTCCATGCTCATGCGGTCAAGGGCAGTGACGGATAGAAGGCTGAGCTCAAGACCAGGGACAAAGAGGATTTCAGTCAGAAAGACATCACCGGAGGGACCACGGAAATGAACGACGCCAACACCACGGACAGGCAACACCTGGCCAGAGCCATTCTGGACACCGGAAACATCACCTACAGGACCGAGCATACTAAAGGCCTCACGATAGGCCGTCATGTGATGCATGGCCCCGGAGTCAATGATCCAGGTCTCAACAAGGTCTTGGACCGGGATGGCAAGATCACTAACGGTCACATGGCAGCAAGCAAGGGATGCAGCCGCGGTGGAAGGAGGTGCGAATTGAGACTGCCAGTTATCAAGCCAAGCAACGTCGTCCTGGGAGGGGGTAGCGGAGACCATGAGAGACGACGAGACAGACGAGGAAACGGGGCATAACCGTAGCTGAGTCTCATTCATGTAGGGCTGGACAAAGGAGCACGAAGTGATGTAGCTCGCACTTCCCTGGGGAGGAGGGCCAGGCACGTCGAGCTGGAGCACGATGAACTGCTCCAGCTGGCGCTCATGGGAGGACGGCCTGGGAGTGTGGACGGAGTGCGGGGTGATGGCGCCGGAGCCGGGTAGAAGGATGACTACGCCAGCGCCGACGGCTCCGGCGCTGGGGACGGCGGGACTTGCAAAGCAACCAGAGTAGTGGAGCTGCTCGAGTAGGCCGAGGTGTTAGAGCCGGCGACAGCCGTGGCAGCAAAGGTGAGACGGCGCTCGCCGCATGTAGAGCTGGCGACGCATGGTGGCGATGACGCGTGCCTCATCCGTTGGTAGAGGGCATGTGTACCACCCGTGCCCGAGCTGGCCACAATCGTGGCAGACCGAGCCGCCACCACTAGACCTGGTCGACGACTGCAGCTGCTACTGTTGACCTTTGCCTTTCTTGTTCCGATGCTTCTTCTTCCTCGCCGATGATGAGATAGCTGCGGCGGGGGAGGCGACGGCCACGGAGGCGACGGCAAGGGAGGCAAAGGCAAGGGAGGCGACGGCCTCCGTGTACTGGAATCGGGACTCCAGACAAGCTTCCTCAATGCAAACAGGAACGAAAAACCCAGGGCATGAGGGTGCCATGGGCCGTCATGATGGAGAGAACGTCGTGAGGGTAGTGGATGAAGACGTCCATGTACGCTTCGGTGGCACCGCGCTTGATGGTGAGGAGCGTGGCCAAAGGGGGTGGGGCAGAGGTCTAGAGGCGACGAAGGATGTCCTCCGTCCACTACCAGTAGAAGGTAACCGTCTTGGTCTCTCCCATGTGCAAGGAGTTGAACTCCCGCGGCAGGCGGCTAGTCTCAGCGTCGTTGGACAGGTGATGGGAGCGAGTGAGGACGTGCCACGCGGCTGCAGGGTCTGGGGTGGCACCAGCGGTGAAGTCGCCTAAGAAGGGCTCGAGGGCAAAGCGGAAAGCCAGAGGGGCGACAGGGACTAGAGCTTGGACGGCACGACCAGCGTCATACAGCTGGTCGGCCATGGTGACATCATACGGCAGGGTGTAGTATGCCCACAGATCCTCACCCTGCACCCATATGCGGAAGCTGAGCTCCCAGCTTCGGGACTGCTCGCCGGCTTGAAGCGGCGGCAGCGGAGTCTCAAAGTCCTTTTGCCTACGGCCGACACCCAGAGTGGGGCCAAGGACAAAGGTCACTGTCTGCCACTGGCGCTGATTGTGCTGTTGGGCCAGGTATTGCGTAGTAGCAGACACAGCTAGGCTGGCGTGCCCTAAAGGGGAGAAGGACGGAGGCGCATTAGGGGCAGACTGAGAGACTAACGGTTGGAGTGCCGCAAGCTGCTGCGTCAGGGCAGGGAGCTATTGCTGAAGAGCAGCAAGGGGGTCAGGGTTGTCGCCAACGATGTTAGAGCACTACTAGCGTCACTGCTCCTCCTGTTGTTGCTGTTACTACTGCTACTATTTTTGCTTCCACTGTTGCTGCTGCTCATGCTACTACTGCTGCTCCTATTGCTCCTGTTGCTCCTACTACTGCTGGTGGTGGTGGTGGTGGTGGTGCTACTACTGCTACAACTGCTGCTCCTGCTGCTGCTCCTGCTGCTGCTCCTGCTGCTGCTCCTGCTGCTGCTCCTACTGCTGCTGCTGCTACCACTACTGCTGTTGCTGCTGCTGCAACCGCTTTAAGAAAGGGGGGATGGGGGTCCCCCAAACAGAGGAGGACCCCTCCCCAGTGGGGCTACGAGCCATGGTGTTAAGCCCCTTTTGTTTTGGTTGTTTATTCATTTTTCTCTTTGTGGGATGCAAACGTTAGCAGTGACGTCTATTGAAGGTGGTGGATGTCCTGCCCACCCATATGATTACTCCCCCCTTCCCTTGCCCCCCCTTTTAAGTTTTTTTTTTTAGTTGATGACGTCAACAGTGNCTCCCCAGTGGGGCTACGAGCCATGGTGTTAAGCCCCTTTTGTTTTGGTTGTTTATTCATTTTTCTCTTTGTGGGATGCAAACGTTAGCAGTGACGTCTATTGAAGGTGGTGGATGTCCTGCCCACCCATATGATTACTCCCCCCTTCCCTTGCCCCCCCTTTTAAGTTTTTTTTTTTAGTTGATGACGTCAACAGTGACGTCAGTAGTGACATCACCAGTGGTGGTTGTTGGGGGCGCTGTTGCAGGTGTAGTTGCTGCTGCTACTACTGCTGCTGCTGGTGCTGCTGCTACTATTGGTGGTGGTGGTGCTTTTACTGCTGCCGCTGCATGCTGGTGCAAGTCACTGCACCTGAGTGACGTTGCACTGTTCGTCGTCGCCTGCAGGTGTTGGACGCGGCCTGCCACTCACCTCCTCGCGTCATGTGTGAGGGTCAGTTCTGTCGAAATGTTTTTGGCAGCACTTGCCCAGTGGCCGTGGGAAAAAATCTGACGCCGCCACCAGGCGGGTCAATGCTTTCCCCTACACTCGCGTGTATGGGGGTCCGCCGGCGTTGTCTGGCACCTGTACTCCAGTCTTCCGCTGCTACTACTATGCTCTGGCTCTGATATCAAGCTAGAAACCCAGGCAGCTGGTTGGGGTAGCATGCGTTGTCGGTGTAGCATGCGGGCTTCCACGCTCGTTGCTTAAGTCTGCTGCCCCCTCAGTCGGCTGCTCTAGAGTCTAAGTCTGGAAGCTCTGGGTTTGTTTCTCAGAAACGCGCGCGCCAGTGTTAGCGCCAGAAAGCAGCTGAAAACTGAAAGTAACTAATTCGGAATGAAGAATGAGCAACAATGGGAGACCGCTCCAAGTTCTAGCTCCCCCCCACTAGTGTAGAACTTGTTACTCAGCTAACCAGCCAATCAGGAGATACTCTAGGACCTATTTTCTGGCAGGCAGTGTTTTCTCGGTGAGCCTTGCCAGACGCCCGACAGCCCAAAACCCGGGCTTCGTCCGTTTTGACTGAAAATTAGACCATACCATAATACCGCCGCTGCGAACACAGTCATGCGGTCAGAATCAGCTAGAAAAAATAGCAGTAAAGAGTTATGGCTTCCCGAACCCAGGCAGTGCCTACGACCGTGAACGATGCCAAATAGGGCCATACTGTAGGAGACATGGACCCTAGGCACCGCATGATGCTTCAGATGCAATGCCACAGCCAGACGAAGCGCTAGGTGCATGCAGATAGCATATGCAGTGGTAGTGACCGCCGGCGGCCCGACCACCGAGGAGGCTTGCCGATGGATCTGAGCGCATCGCTAGAGGGAGGATACTCCGGCGATGGATGAGTGGGCCTCAGTGCGCGTCGGCTCCACCGAGCGACACTCCAGCGGCGTCAAGTGCCGGCGTCAGTCATCTGCACGCCGATGTTTACAAGCTGGGAGGACACAACATAGTACAATGAGAGATGCACGAAAACCAACACCCTCGCCGTTTCTTACACTCGCTTGCTTGCTAGTATGTCAGTTCTTTATGTTCTGTGCTTAAGCAAAAAACATTAACACATGCCCCAACTCACAACTGGTGACGCACGAGCGTCAACATATCCTAAGACCAGACTAAAACCACAACTCTTGTCAGAGCTCTACACACAAATTTCCGAACACAACACCGTTCCAACCCAGGGATGCAAACTTGTGTGCCGAACGATACCACTGGTCACACGCATATGTATGGCATCAGTCGATAAATATACAATGCAAACATGCAAACCGGGTTTAAGAGCCAGTCCACTATGAAAACACTTAAACTAAAAGAACTCATCAGCACCGAAGCAAGCCCCCAGGATGTCATGGCAAGTGTGCGGCAACTCTTGGTGGGTGGAGCTACCACCGGTCGTGTCTCCAGCTCCTACATGGAAGTCATCGTTTAGAATCTGCAAAACTGCATACGGAGCTCACTACATGGGTTTTCCCCTCTTCATCACTCCGATGGAAATTGTCATAAATGTCTAATGTAGGGGGAATTGGAAATTTCACGTCTTCAAAGGCCCATTTCCGCCTTTACCTTGCTCCCTCATCATGGTTCCAAAACGAGGGGGTCATTACCTCCAACTCACGAGCTTGCATGCGTTTTGCGTCTCCAAAAATCAAATGTTGTATGAACCGAACTTGAGTTCTTATGTTTGACGTCCTTGCACAAAATCGCCACATGCGAGGAACGCCGGCGATCTCGTGCCAACCTTTGTTTCTCTCTTGCATTGATCTCTCCCCCTCTCTCTCTCTCTCTCTCTCTCTCTCTCTTTCTTCCTCTCTCTCTCTCTCTATCGCTCCCCTCTCTCTTGTCCTTGTGCTCTCCTCCCCGGCGAGGAGGAGAGGAGAGCAAG